>JAQIXN010000100.1:0-68452 GCA_034698145.1 Proisotoma minuta | reverse complement strand
GTCAAGTAATTATTAAGATATTCATATTTCAATCTTTGCTAATAAAGTGTACCAGGAACTTTTTCTACACCCTTTAGATTTATCTCAGCATAATCAATGTTTCATTATTTTTTAGAAACACAAAGTAGAAACATAAACACATAATATACAACATAAGAAGGGAAAATGCAACTTCTTAAAAGAGAAAGTTGGTCAGTTCTTTCAAAGTCTTTATCAGTCCGTTTTGAACACACTTTCCTTCCATCAAAACATATCATAACGGTTTGTTTTTAAAATTAAAAAAAAAACATTGCATTAAATGTTGGATTTCATTGAAAATCAAGAGAAAAGAAAGAAAAGAGAAAAGTGAAAGCAAATTCTTTTGGCAGCCTCAGTTTGCTCCACAGAGTTTTGGACATAGAGCAAGAGTTTACTCAACACAAAATTTCTGTTAAAAACATTGTCGAGTATTTGATGATCTCATCTTCTAACTAATCCACAATCCACCTCACATTTTGTACAGTAATTGTTACAATTAGTCACTCTTAACTTGACGGCAGGTGAGCAAAATCAATACTCAACGCTAACTTTTCATTCTGTATAACTTTTCATTCACGTTATAATTCAAATGGTTTCTATTTTAGTTTTAACAACTGCATTTTTATCAACAATTGCACTGGATATTTGATATTACCTGAAACCTCCTGCCTATTTTCAATTATGGATGGTAAAGTTAAAGATATTACTTATCAATTAAAAAACATATCCATATCTTATTTAAATCTTCCAGATACATTATTCAGCCTCCGCTTCACAGCAAAACAATTGGAGAAACTATCAAAAAAGGCTGAAAAAGAAGAATCCGCACAAAAGACAAAAGTGAAGAAGGCCTTGCAGCAAGGGAATGTCGAAGGGGCCAGAATTTATGCAGAGAATGCAATCAGAAAGAAGAACGAGAGCCTTAATTACCTCCGAATGAGCTCAAAAGTGGACGCTGTCAGATGCAAAGTTCAATCCGCTGTGACAATGAAAGGGGTCGCCCATAATATGGCGACAGTGGTCAAAGGGCTCGAGAAAGCAATGAATTCGATGGATCTTGAAAAGGTATTGTTCTTTATTACTGTCCGTGGGATCAACAATAGTTATCTCTCCTCAGGTTTTTTTTGTACAATTTCTTTAGTAAATATTTCAACCATGTTTCACAGGTGTCAAAGATTATGGACAAGTTTGAAAGTCAAGTAGAAGATTCGGATGTTAGAATATCGGTAAGGATCAAATTACTAAAGACTGAATCAATAAGCAAATAATAATTTGTATTTTGTATAGGTAATGGAGGATGCGATGGGATCTTCAACCACTACTACGACCCCTAAAGAGCAAGTGGATTCTTTGATCAGCCAAATTGCTGAAGAGCATGGACTCGATATTCAATCACAGATATCGGCTGCTGCCGTTCCAAGCACTGCTCTCAAAGCTGATACCAAACGTGAAAAGGAAGATGATTTATCTAGACGGTATAATTTTCATATTTGAAAAGTAAATTGGGATTATAATAATAAAAGTAATTATTATTATTTTGTGCATAGGCTTCAAGAATTGCGGAACTGACGTGTGATTTCTGTTTAAGTACTTTCAAATATTAAACCTGATAAAATATTGTTGCTACTACTTATCTCTTATTGCACTACACTGTAAAATTCAACAGACATTTTTAACTATTAATATTTCGTTGAATGAAAGGACATTTTTCTATTTAAAAAAATTAATTTACTTGTTTTGTTTCTCTAAATGTTATTTACATGGGATAAACAACTGTAGCTCCTGTTATCTAAAATTAGATTAATTATTTACTTGTATAGATGAAAGTAGCAAGCAAAAGGTGGATTTACCATGCATCGAAAACCACACACTGCCTGTGCACATATCAACACCAACATCACAGATACTAAGCTTTGAGCAATTCCACAAAATGCTATCACGGCCCCCAATAGTGTTACCAGTAGATCCACAGTCCCAAACCCTTTAGATGATTCTTCCATTGAGCACATCATAAAAACACCGTATTTACATACACAAAATCTTACCGTAGGCCTTGTTATAAGAGCAACCGGTAAATGGCAAATGCTGTAAACATGAACCAAAGGATGCCGTAACGTAGTAAGAAACGCAGATCACAGGAATCGATAAAATGAGTTGGACAAGTTGTAGACTGAATATGACAATGTGGCTGTAAAAAAAAGAGACTTTTTATGAGTACGTGAGGAGACAGGATCAAAATATTGGTTATTCGGGAGAAAACTTTCATTATGTAAAAAGAGTATTAGATCATGTCAGTGTCTGCCAAATATTGAAATTGACCTCTGAGACGACGGCTTCCATCCCATGCAGAATGTCATCACCCCACTCACAAAGTAATAAAGGCCACCCCATATCCCACTCCCAATTCTTATTCCGTCGTTGTCTGTCGTCAGGAGCATGGTTGTCTGCAGATTACACAAGGTGATAAGTTGAAGAGTAGATGATGAGAAGCCAAAAGTATTTTGAATGCAGGAAATGTCGCTACATTATTACCTGAGCACCAAATATAATTAAGGCTAGGATGATACCCACAACACCACAATGCCTGATAATGAGGATATCCGAAGAGGAAAGAACCAAATCTGGATTCTGTGGCATGGATGCGTCTGATGACTTTCTTTCGTCCTGAACATTACTAATATTAGCTTCGTATTCTCCAACCACTTCCCCTTCAACGCTCTCAGAGCTGCTATCAATCGAACCACGAGGGTCGTAATTGTTCTGCTGGAAAGTTGAGAAAGACACAAACAAGAACAAATCATACATACATCAAATTACGCAGATGAAGGCATATATTGCAGCATCCGTGATCGTCAACACGATTCTGATGGTGAAAGAAAAATCAGAAAGGAAAGAGACTTATTGGGGAAAGCAAAATGATTTTGAGTAAAGGAAGCCTTGTGTGTTAGAGAAGAGATAAAGGGATATTATTTGCTCAAAAAGACACGGTGGCCGTGAATCGCTGTAGATAGAAAGATATTGGATAAAAGGCGCTTGGTTTAGGCCTGTCTTTATGATAAAACGGAGGGAGGTTGATAATATGTCCCAATATTGGGCGTTTGATTACAAACCTTTTTTGGTTGACCCCCATAGGCGAGAAAATAACATTTGTAGGCGTTATAAGAGTTGAGAGCCAGTTCGGCAATGCAGCTAACAATGATTACGATATTTGAACAGAAGATGGTTATTGATGATCCCACCAAAGCGCCTGAAAGTAATAATATTGAACACATTTAATGGAATTCCCAGCAAGTAACTCAAAGCTGCTGTTGAAGCATTTCTCTTTGTCGAAGCTCCAATGTCTCTTCTCATGTTGATACTTTTACAGGCAAAGGCAACACGTAGCAAAGGGACATAAAGATGCCGGAAATCTTTCTCCATCATCTATCTGAATTCTACACTAAACCCATCCTCAAATTTCATTCCAAACTTTTTTAACACTCGTAATTCATTCATTGAGACTTGCTCCATTCTACTACTACCTTCAACTATTTTTTTAATCTCTTCACATTATAACTATGTGTAAAAAATATTTTTATAGTCAAAATTATTTTCCTTTAGGTGGTTTATTTTCCGGGATTTTTCGTAATTACTTTTTTTTCTATTGTGATATCAATTATGTGTCAAGCTTATATATGATATCAATGTAAGCCGCTGGACAGCAGGTAACTATCTTGGGACATTGGAAGATTGAGTGCAATAAAAGAAATCCAGTAGAAGGAAATCAATAGAAGCAGAGTAATATCTTGATGAGAAATAACAAGACATAGTACCCCCATATTCATCCGGATCAAAAACGAATGGGTAGACCCCCAGCAGAATGCAGCAGGCACAGAATAAGGGGACTGTCGTGGTTGCAGCAATTATTTGAAATACTAAAACCCCAAGCAGCCTAAAAAGAACCAAATGGTTAATTTTCGTTTGTTGACTTTAATCCCCCACAGGTCGTTGAGAATGTTATTTAATGCTACACAATACCCATTAAAGGTGCACCGAGCAGACCAAAACAGAGCTAATCCAGCGGCCATAAAAAAGAAATAGGAAGTCCAGATCCCAGTCAGCGATCTCGTGGAAAATTCGTAAGAAGCAGCAATGGCAATGGTCTAAATAGGAAAATAAAAACAAGAAAAGTAATTTATAAAAAGGTCATTAATGTGGGTGTTCGTCAGGAATATTCATCCTATGTACCTGACATAGCAGAATTATAACAGAGACGAAAAATTCGGCATAAGCAATCCTCTTAATAATTCTCACTTGAGATTCTACGGTCACTGCTTTCACCACTCCTTGAATGTCATTTGCCATATTTCTTTAGAAGAAAAAAACTTGACAAATCAATACATCAAAATAACATTCAAACTACTTGTGTTGTAGATTTGCAATGTTTGACACCTTATAATACGTATATATCTGTGTACTTATCGACTTTCTTTGTAGTGCATTTCTATATCTTTTTTATTTGGAGTACTCTCACAAACTTCTTCAAGTGACAAGTAAGCAAACTCTTTGAAATTTGAAGAGCGAAAAAAAACTGTTTCGATAGTCTTCTTTTTACACTGACGGGGGTGATGATAATGCCAAATTGTCAGTAGATTATTGGATATTCCAATTTCATTAAAGGAAGAATAGCACCACTATTTGGAAGAAGGAAGTCAGCAATGAAAGATATCAATAGCATTTTGGAAGGGTGAATAATTTAGAGCTATTGACAAAAGTTCTTCTGTTCCACCTTTTCATGTAAGTTTTGTGGCAGTACACAAACAGGGAGGAATATCGGAGAATATCAGTCCTCTTGGAGCTAGCGGGGTAAAGTAAACCGTCATTACTACAAACAACAAAGATTGTCACTTTGGAATATCTTATTGATCTGAGTAATTAAAAGTAGTTATTTCATATTTGCCAGACAAATATATAAGCAAGTGATGGATGAAGCTGTGTTTCCCAAATTTAAGAAGCGAAGGCAAAATATTTTGTTGAAGAAAATCTCAAAAGACAACTCATTTCAATGTGCGTTGCATGCAGCAAAGCAAATCCAACATCATATCTAATTTTCCGAGTTTCCCATTCAAATTAGTCCTTCTGAAATGAAAATGTCAAGATTTCACTACAACAAGAGACACGCTCGTTATGAATGTGACACGAATCTGGAAATTTCTTCTTATTGTATAATTGTCCAAATGTCAGCCTGCTTGTCATGAATTCCTGCTAAATGAAGAGATAAAATAGTTTTCTCTTTTTTACGTGCTACGTGCACTATGCACAGTATTCATGCAACCTAAAACCAACAGCGGAGCAATTTTAGTTATTTACGATTGCAGACAACTTCTAGGAAATGTAAAATAAATATCTCAATTTATTCATTATATTTAGTGAACTAAAGATAAGTATACACGGCAGAAATAATAATAGTCGTCTAGTCTTATTTTCCCCAAATTGCTTTCTTTATGTGCTTGTCTGATTTATACATATAATTATTATGATTCCTTATTCTTTTGTACCATGGAACATAATCCTTTGCTCTTACCATCAGCTTTATCTGAAGAACAACAAAATGCTATCTGGAAATAAATAGGCATTGAAATACATTGCAGTGATACAGAAATCAGATTACAAGCTTAAGACACGCAAAGTAGCAGTAATGCGGATTAAATAAAGATCACTCTCTAGCTTGACATCTTTATGATAATGCTCATAGTTTATGATATTGGTGATTCTTGAGCCATCGATGATTATTTTCATTTTCAAGAAGTGTCCATCAGGATAATAGGATTGGCCTCCTCTTAGAGATATTCCAAGACGCAAATTAGTGACACGTGGCATCGATTTGTATTCTCATCTGACCAAAAGCATACTCGACCTCTTGATGGGCAAGTGCCGTCAAGTGGAACTAATACTTATTTACCTCCTTTTACTATTTTAAAAGGAATCCCAAGTATTCTTCGTAATGATAATTAAATTGTAGATAATTAACAAGTTTTAATTAATTATATCTCATCCTGCTGAAATAAAAAAGCTTTGCATAATAACTAATAATAAGCAATAATTAGTTAAGAAAAGATTTTTAATGACGCAGATATTTTGTAAGAGGGATATTTGAGCCTGTTTCATTGTAATGAGGAGGGAGAAAGTTGGCTTTGGTGGAGTGAGTTAATTGGCTCTCTAATTCCCCTCCATCACTTTTGTTCTTTCACAATCTCGTCCTCTCACTTTCTCCCCAGATCACTCAACCACCTGCTCCCTCAAAACTTTTATTTGTTATTCAAAGAGTGAAACTGTGCAAATGTAATGAAACCTTGTAATTTCCCTTACAATTAACCACCTCGTTTTCCCATCCAACTTCATGTAATTAGCAACAAGAAAGGCATTCTCAGAACTGTTGATAATTATCATGCAGAAGAGAAAATAATTTCAGGGTGGCTTACACAATGAACAATAAACTTTCATTTAGCTTTGTTTTTTCCGTGAGACAAATTTCAAACAATATTTGTATACGGAAAGGAACGCACGTCTTTGTCAAACAAGACATTCTGGGAATATAATTAGAATAAAATAGATACAAGTATATAATAATTCTGAACACTTGAGAATTTAATGAAGGGTAAATCCTTCAAACTGAGGATAAGCTTCATGTACTAATAGCGTCTGGCTTAAACTCTTGGCAAAGAAGTGGCATTATGAAAATCGGGGTTATGTGCATACGTACTTTGGAGTTTGGAGAAAGAAGTTGAGGCGTTTGTTTGATGCTGACTCACGAACTCTCTCTTTCTCGTTCTCCTTTCCCCCGAAAATCCAAGAATCTCAAAAATTTATTCTCTCCCTCCTTTATTTCCTACGTATTGCGTTTAAATCAACTCAAGTGGGTTTAGTTTCAACAAGTGTCATACAAAATGTAAACTTTATATCCAACCGCATTACATTTTTTTTACAATTCCAGATTGAACTGGAGTAGAGACTTTTGCAATTAATGAAAACAATTGCGATAGATGTACTGCTTCATTGAATGTTTAATTCAGCAACAAAATCAATTTAAATTAAACCAAAAGTTATGAATATTCATGCACGAGTTACTTCTATGCAAGTCTCCTACTTCACGCCTTTCTCCAAGTAAAATAAGTTAAGTTTAGTTTTCAAAACTTGGACGTAACGCAATAAACCAACTCTAAGGGAATAAAAGGGAGCAAGAGTCTGAGACAATTGCGTTGTCGTCAACTCAAGTTCAATAGTTGGATTAGATTGGAAGAGGAAACAATTTAGAAAATTTCAACACTTGTACTCACAGCAAGGAAAACGGAAGTCACGGATTGACTGTAGCCAAAATTCACTATTTTCAAAGAGAAATTTTTTACTAAAATAGCGTAGTTTATTTATTTATCTTAAATAAATTTTCAAACATAACGGATGATCAAAATGATATAATTTATACTATCCTGAAAATATGCAAAAACTTTTGTAGATAACACAATTAGGAATTACTAAATAGTTTATTTTTAAACGCATAAGATAATCTAAGTCACATTTAAAATATAAATACGAGATATTTTTGTTCATTGAGAGTATATAAGTAAATCTTGAGTTTAATATAATATTGAAGGGAATTAGCGTTTGTAAGGGAGCTAGAAGGCGGAAGAGGATAGGGAAATGGAAGTTGGATGAAAACAAAGAGAAGCAACGTGAGTTAGCAAGAGAGGGCTATATTATGTAAGTGTACGATGTTTGATTCCGTAGCAAATGTTTAATGTAATGGATATGGGAAACGGAAATCAAAAGGCAAGGCAATAATCGAATAACACCCATCAGTGGAAATTGGCTCCTCGGTTCAGTAGTAATGAGTATCAGTGAAGTGGAGAGAGAGACCAAAAAGCTGTCACCAAGCTTTTGCTTATTACTTGGGTCACTCTCTGATCCACGAGAGGTGAGATGACTGGCCTTTCAGTGTCATGCAATCAGATACCGTCCCTTTATGTAAGTATCCACATAAAGGATGGATACCCGTGCATCATTATCATTATGTCCTATTGTTGCTACTTGTTTTGTTTTGTTGTTCCTTTGACATTGTGGGTGTGCTCTAGTTATCCAACATATTTGTTGCCATTATCATTACCATCATCATCTCTTATTTTCTCCAACTCCAAGAAGTGCTCACAGGCATTACAAACTACGATGATAATAATCTGATATGTGGGATCAAGATGAGTGGGACACATGTGTGTGCTGCTGATTCATCCCTCTTACACAACCTAATCCCGACTTTATACAATAATAAATTAGACTCAAAATTATAATCCACATAATTATGGTACTTATATGCTTCAAGGGGTAAGATTTTGCTGTATTATATTTTCTTCGAGTACCACAGCGTAAAACATAGAAAAACTTGTTGCTTTTTTGTATGTATGAGCATATTGAATAATGAAAACATGCATAAAGCTTGTGTGATTTTTATTTCAACCAAAAATTAGCAATGTAATTGTGTTGTGCTTACGCGTTGCTCAATTTTCACTGAATGTGGATTGAGGAGTGAAAGTTTGAGAGGGAGACAAGTGTGTGGTGGATTATTAGGGCTCCAAAGAAAGACAACGACGCTTCTTCTTCAGAACAACATGCCATTATTGGAAGTACGTGCTACACGAAAACTTGTAATGTTTTCCTTTACATCAAGGTAATAATTTGTCAAAGTTCTGCACGCTATATATGAAAATGAGTTGGAATTGTGAAACAGTATGCAGTAATTTTTCAGTGACATATTGTGCACTCTTTACCAGTAAGTATATATTTTTTGTTCAAAACATTGCCGGTATTTGTTTTACATAGAAGTAGTTTCCAATTTATTGGAAACTGCAGCATGATAGATAATAAAATTATTAGGATTCATGGCAGGACTTGAGTCACAAATCGTTTTAATTTAAATGCATTGTTTGTGAGTCTCGAAAACTTTTTGTCTTTGACTAATCTAGTCTGGCTCAATAATAATATAGAGGGACTCTCTGTTGTAAAAGTCTTTGGTGGAAGTAATAGCATGTAGATGAACATATTCTTTAAAGAAAATTGAAGTGGGGCTGACTTGTGGGGCTGACAACAACGAATGACTGTTGGGCGAAAGCAGACCACAGCAACATTAGTTTTTGTTGGAGTAGATGAATTGTAGGAGAAATCCTTCTGGTTGTTATACCCTCTGAGCACAATGCAGGTTTTGTACTTGGTTTTGAACCAAAGTTTGCTGGTTGATGGAAACTTGAGTCCGTTCTCCGTATACATACATACACTGCCCAACACACGCTTCTCTAGTCTAATGCATAAGATCCTAAAGATATTGATTGGATTCTCTTTATTCAAGTTTGTAGAATGGCCTTTGGATTCCCATATCGAAGTGTGTAGCTTTAAGCAAACATGCCAATTGCCAAGAGCTTGCTGTCTCTTGTGGACTAATAGACTCAAACTCAACCAACTCACTCTGCTTCCGTAATAAAGTAAACGGCTTTATTTTATACGTTCCATTACTTTCCCAACGACTGTTTTCATATATAATAGTATTCCACTCACCCAAGATTGGATTGTATTATAGGAAAGAACAAGCTGAGGAATTTCATCTGCATTCTTGTATCGTCTTTACTTTATACCCCAGATATTAGAATTGGTTCTTTAAACATCCTTTATACTGTTGATTCCAAAGGATGCCAAAGCTCGTAAGCGTTGGAACAATGAGAATTTGATGGAAGTCTGCTGAATAGAACCTGGTAATTAAACTGAATCCGTTGATTTATCAGTTCTGCTTCTTTTGTATATCTCTAGAGTCTCGCATAACTTATGTATTGGGCCATAAACTGCGATTCAATCTTAAATCAAATCCAGGACTCAAACTTTAACATATTTAATTTAAGCAAGTCACAAATATTAATGCGACTGAAGAGCATGGCTTAAGATGTGATCTTCCATGGCTTTCCTTTCTCAAATAGTTTCATTAAAAACTTTTCCCTTTTGATGGCAAAATCATAAATGCAGTGATTGATTTCCGCTCCACTTTTCGTATAAAGCCCACACACAATACCTACATATAAGTAGTTGCTGTGTTGGAAAGTTACCCCTTTTAAATTAAATACAGCTACAGGTTTTTCCATTCTCTCAAAGGCATAAAACGCGAAAAACTAACATCCCACCCTTCATGTTTTCTAGTTATTGAAGTCAAACAAGTCTATCATTTGTTGTTTATAAAAGTCGTATTTTTCAAACCTGTGCATATTAAAATTTGATTGAAGCTTTGAGCATTTAGATGAATGTAATATCAACATGGATTTTTTATGTGAGTTTATTAAAATCTTTTTAGCTCAAGAGGCTCAGGTAAAAGAATAAACAAACTGCTCAGCCGGATATTATTATTTTATATGTATGAGCAAAGAGAAAAGTTCATGAGATTCAAGAATAAGAATTCTAAATACTTTCTTCTGTGCATAAAAACTTGTGGGATTTGTTTAGTTAAGCAAGAAAGAACAAAAGCGTGGCTCATGAATGCCATTTGTGGCTTATGCCACCTGTAAATGGAATAAAGTTTAGGAGACATACAACTAAAACATAAAATTGGGTTTAATTTGGACTCATTTCGTTCTTTTGCTCAATATTTTGTCAACCAAAGTATGCATAAAAGGTGCCAATTCTGTCCAGCCGGAATCAAGACAAGTTTTATTCAACATAGCCCCAACATTCATGACAAACTACTTTTAAGAAGCATTTACCGTCAACCAACGAAGGATGGATGCGGAAAAAAGTTTTGCCATCTTTAGGTCGTAAAATGAGGAAGAGATGAAATCCAAGTGTGCTGGCAACCGGGTTTGCAGAATAAGCTGAAAAGTACGGGCAATTTCAATAAAACTATAAACGCATGCGGGGAATATCTGCCTATCCTTCTCAGGTCTCCCTCGGATGAGTCCAGAGCAGACCAGACTTCCTCTCACACCACACTCACCTCTCTTCTTCTCCCAAAAATATCTCAAATGTCTCAACACCAAGACAAATTAGAATCATGAGAAAAATGGACTTCCAGGCATCATCATCATCATCTTTTAAACAAGTAAGTCCTTTCACTTGGTTTTATCCGCTTCGTTGGCTGGTAATAATTTAAAGAGCATAAAATCATGCCAACAACAAAGCCTTGTGCATTCTTCCCTTCACCTCGTTATCTGGATGAGGAAGGAACAAAGTTTGCGAGTCGGCTTTGTTGGAACATTTTGCTCCCAGCTCTTCCGTCAACCTTTGAGCCCAATTTTCCAGTCTGTTCCTTCGCATCTCAAATTTCTCACCCCAAACATTATAAAACCTATTTTATCACTTTCCCCCGCTAATAAGCTTATTGTCCCTCATGCAGAATTAGCTTTAATTTTTTGCCTCCTGGCTGGCAGGTAGAGAAAAGAAGATAAAGGAATTTTAGGCAGGGAAGGCTTGATAGACCTCCCTTTGGGGATTGGTTCCTTTTTCTATGTTTGTGCACTTGTACAGCCAAAGAAAGGAAGAAAGTGGGCAAGTGGACATCTGGGAGTGACAAGAAAAGGAAGGAGAACGGAAGTTTTGGAAAGTCTGGGGAATGTGATACAAAAAGAGACAAGGGACGCAATGACTGATTAGATTAGCAGTTAGTAGTGAACAATCAAGTTTAGCAACTAACAGTTGTCAATTGTCGCCCTTCTCATCTGAGAAAAGGAGTAAGAAAGGAGTATAAGAAAATACTTGTTGTGAGGAAAAGTCGTTTGATTCAGTCACAGCAGTTGTTGGGCCAACTGAGTGACATCCGACACTGCTTTCCCCACCACCAGCCGTCCTCTTCATGGAGGTACGTATCTTTTTCCTGGTTGAGATTTTTAGTTTCTTGATATGCCCTGTACTAAAAGCCAGTGGTGACTATTTTCCAGAGTAATTCACTTATCTCTATTCCCTCATCTCCCCAAACTCGGCCGATTCAGTTGAGACTTTCTCTTTTCCAGTGGAGACAGTGATAGAGGTAAGTTTTTTATCCCTTCTTTTCCCAACACGGGCTGAATTTGGCTTTATCAGTAGTAGCAAAGTAGTTTGAACGCTTCCAGCATGTTATTCTCTACAATCTCAAATATTGTAGAACGTAAAACATTGAGTAGTTTTCTACGAGTTTGGTGGCTGAAATTTGCAGACAGTGCACGGTGAAGCGAATCTTCACCTTTCTCCTTTTCCCCCTTTCTCCATACATATGTATCTCGTTAATGTTGAATGTGGAGTAAAGTAAAGCTGTTAGCAAAGGCTTTTGAGGAATCAGATATGGGAAACTTAGTTTGTCTGAATATCTAGGCAAATGAAGCATGAAGTTAGACTTTCTTCTGGTTAAAAGAACTTGCTGAATAGTGAATTTCCTACATGTCTTTATGTGTTTTGTGTGGGAATAAAAGTGGCTGCATTAGAACAAGAAACAAAAAGGTTTCCACACAGATCCATTTATACACAAACTCCAATTTAGAGATATTTCTCCCTCGCTCTCTTTCAACCTGTAGTGGGCTTAAGTAAACATGATTTTTTTTTTCGTAATTGGAAAACCAGAAAAAGATATGGGCATCAAATTTTTATTTCCTGTTAAAAGCTCGTAAACTATAGGTACATAACACATTTTACACAAGAGTACCCAATTATTATTATTCCAAAAAGAATAAATTCATAGAGGGTGGCATGCATTGCGCAATTAACATGACTATTAAATCCTTTGAAATTCAACTTCAAGCACATTGATGACAATTTCTACAGGTTGTGCAATTTAAAATGAATACGTACTTATAGTTTGTATGTTGTTTACAAGAAAGGGAGAAATTTCAAGCATGGTCTGACTCCAATAGTAGCTCCAATTTTGTGTGCACCCTTGATTCTTTACGCTTCAAGTTATTTCATTTGTAGCCTTGCTTTTAAACAAAGTGAAAGCTTTTTGAAGAGATTGTTACAAAGAAGTACATATATGATAAGATGGCCTAAAGCGATTGAAATATTACACCTACTCAGCACTCTAACATTTCATCCATTTACCTCCAATTTCTTCAACTAGGTTGAGTGTTCAGGTAGCATATAAAGCCCAGCAAAGAGTTTCAAGTATTTGACTTGAAAATAGGATGTAAATGTAAAAGATTGGAGAAATTTTGAAACTTTTGTAGTAAACGCCTTTCCCTCCAGCTACACCTTTCATGTCAACACACTTCACTCAACAATGTTAAGTTTAAATACTTTGGACTACAGCTACATAACTTTTTTTTGACTCTTTCTCTCTTTCTCTGTATAAAAAGAGAACAAAATTGCATCGAATCAAAACCAAGCTTGTATATGGTGTATGTACATGACGTACAAATACATACATATATATACATATACATGTCACATCAACACAAAATTCAATTAAAGTTTAAGAAGATCAGCAGGCCAAGATTATAGAGTTTATGTATATTGCCCATTCTTCCAATTTTGACCATTATTGTGTAACTCCCTGTGTATGTGTGTCGTCTGTTATTTAATACTTTGGGGGATCAGAGGCGGGGAAAGCAGCGGGGGGCATCTGATGATTTTTCATTGATGGTGGCACAATTTAAGTCTGTACAACACGCGCACTTCCCTCTGTTCATCTTCATTACTTAGAACACCGCTGGTATCTGGTCGTCGGAAGAAGATTGAGACAAATGAGGCAATTTGGAGCGTCAAGTCCCCAACTGAGGATTGAGGACAGGGAAATTGTTTCTGCACAAACCTGTAATCATTTCTGAATTGCCAAGTTTTGCTTTACACTGCATTATGAGATTGGATGGAAGAGTGTCCTCCAGAGTAATTTAGAAGTGAGGACCCAAGACTTTGAAACTTGACTTGCAAGAAAAGGTGGTAGAAAGTTAGTTGTAGCCAGATTTGAGTAGATAGTTATCAAGTTTATAGTCTGCTGGGAGGGATTTGTAATTCTGAGGAATATCTGTAATAAGGGAAAAGTGAAAACTTTATTGCTCATTTCATGGCGTTGCCTAATCACTTGAACATATTAATTCTCCGTTGACTGGTTGGAAAAGCTTAGAGCAACGATAGTGAAAGAGAGAGAAAGGAAGATATTAGCGAAAATGATGCACATCTCCACACCATAACTAATGCTTTGCCATAATGGCATAATTTCGTTAGCCCCACTTATTGTTATTAGAGAAAAGCAAGTGAGTGACTACACTTGAGAGCAGTGCTCGTCCATTTCAATTCTAGAGATTGGTCCCTTTCCACAAGACTCCACAGTTTACTAATAATCCATCCTACCGACACTTTCCCTCCGCAAACAAGGTAGACAAACTAATTCCAATTATGCATCCACTTCAAAACACATAACTTGCTTAGTCATCCACTTTAATAATGTTAGCTGCTGATAGCAATTTCAAAAGTTATTTTTTTATATTATAAAATTACTATTTATATGAGGGTGAAAGGTTTTGGTGAAATCAATTTATTTTCCTAATTATATAAATATAACAAGGCACTCTTGTTTTTTTTTGAATATATAAGAGACTAGAAACACGAGTTATAAGTATGTAAATCATCAATCATTTATTGAATTCCCTTTGCCCTCGGCCTGTTCATTTTATAATATTTTATTTAGTACGAGGATATACTTACATACAAATTGAGTGTTGTAGAGCGGAATACATTATAACGTGGAAAAAAGCTTGGGTGAAAGCACAACTTTATTTGTTGAAAAGTTTTAGAGTTTCCACTTTGTGTATAATAATGCAAAGGCCCATCCGTGTTCGTGACGAGGAGAGAATTGATTCGTATTTAGTTTTAGAAGAAGCCATCTTTGGAAAGAAAAATAATGGGAAAACTATAACAATGGAGAGAAGGAATAAGGGTTGAACTCCAACTCTTTGGTCTCGCTTCCAATTAAAAGTTTTATCTTTTCATGGCAAAAGAGTGAAATAACAAGCCCCGCATTTACAATGCTTCTGAAAATAATCTCTTGCAAAATTACAACTTACCTCCGAGTTCATTTAGTATGATAAAAAGAATTACATTATTCCACCGTTTTCATTCTCTTTTGGAACAGGTGGCTACTGCTGGCTACATTTTCTCAAGAGTCCCATTAAATATTCACGTTAATGTAGGAAAACTCAACACTACTTCAACAACCAACTTTCTTCAGCCGGATTTAATAGATGGACATGGGAGAATAGACTGCTCGGAATACGATAAACTAAATTTATTGGTCGATTCACTTTCACCACATTCCTAGGGACTCATTCCCCATCCAGATTAAACTTCGGCTTAGACTTTTCTATTTGCTCTCCATTATTGCATTCTTGGCTCATACCACACACATTTGTCAGATCATACATCTGCAAGCAAACACAATCTTGTACAATGTCCTTTCTCCTGATTGACATTGTTTAACGGCTGTGCTCAATTAAATAAAAATCCATATAATAACTTTTTCCTTCAAACCAATTCTCGTTTTCTGAGAAATAAAACTCTTCGTTCATCCATCCATAATATTATGACAACCAGGTGCGGAAGCTTTTCTTGTAGATTACAACAGCAGTTTGTAGCGATAAGTATAAGAAATAAAAGGGGACATGTGTGTGTATGGGACCAATCATAGATTTGAGGAATATAAGAGACCACTTGAATGGACACAGGGAACTGGGCAATAAATCCTGTTAGAGTAAGAAAGGGTGTTGGATGTGGAGATATTGATGGGAAAGTAACGAGCCCACCACCTTTAGCAGAAGGAGGAAAAAGTTGGGAATTATTCCTTTCCACCTTCATATCATCAATAATTGATGAATTCTGAAATTCCACTCTCCTCTCACCTTCCTTTCTTATTTCTTGTCTCAACTTGCATCCAATTCTTTCAAACACTTTCCAACTTATTCTCCTTAGACATTTTCGCTAAGGGGAAACATAAGGAATTATTGCAGTTCAGGGTTAGCTTACTTTACCTGAATTTCTCTCTGGCGTAAAAAGGAATTGGTGCCAAGTGAGTTCTTTTCTCTCTGTTTGTAGGAAATTTCTTCAACAGCCACACAACACTTTGTTAGGTTTGCTTTCTCCAAAAAACTTATTCTTTCCCAACCTGACATCTTTTCGCATTGCATATGGCTCTTTGTTCAGCATAAAATATGAATTATTTCCTTTTTACTTGTCAAAGTATCTTTTTCCATATTTCAAAAGAAAATTTTATTTTTATGTATTGTTGAAATCTGCTGCCTTGTTTGGTTTCAATTCTTTATTATTGTTGTATTTAAGTATATATGTAATTTAAGTATATATAAGATTTCTTACATTTTATGTAAATTTAATTGGCAAAAGTTTTATTTTTCTCTTCCGAGGATACAAACAGTATTATGAAGCTTGAAAAAATAGTGATCTTATTTATCGAAAAAGAAAGCTAATTTGATAGGGAAAACTAGGAAGACGAAAAAAGTTTTTGGCTTGGATAAACTTTTACAAAACTTACTAAAAAGCAAATTACAGAAAATTCTAAGAATTAAAAAAAAAGTAAATGAGCAATTCATTTCAACCATTCGGCTTTCATTTATTGAAGAGAAACACCAATTTGCTTTTAGCTTTTTCAAGTATTATGCGACGATTCAGATATTGCTGGCAAGTTCAATAGATATAAGTAAAGTATGATGGTGAATAAAAAAAATGATGGTTTTTTGTGCTTGGTCCTTAATTTTTTCAAGTTGATATGAATTGAAGATAATGACATGAAAGTTATCAAAAAGTTTTTGGAGATTGATCGTTTGCCTCCCTCGTAGAAAATTTTGTGGCTGCTGACTATGTTTTCAGAAATTGAAACGAAGTGTTCTTTATGGCAAGTAAGTGTGTGGATAATGCTTTTAAGCGAACTTTGCCATTATTGATGGCACAACTATGTATATAAGATTAGTTAGTGTCTTCTTTTCATTGCAAACTCTCCTGTGGCTTCAAGGGTTCGTTAAGTTTGCTTGTCTCCAATCACAAATTTCAGTTTTTGTTCAAGTCTTGTCTCATTTCTGGAGTAGGTATAAAAGAAGAAGTAACTTTAAGCGAGTTTGGTTTGTAGAATGTCTTGACTTGCATCTCATTCTTAGAAGAATCCCCTTGTGAATATTATTATCCTATTCGTCTTCCTCTTTCCCAGAAAAGCAATAGTGAGGAAGATTGCTTCTCTCAAACTGGAAACCATTCGTCGCGTAATATATCCATGTCTTTCTGTGTTGTCGAGAAAATATCCACGGTGGATATCCACTTTCACTTCTGTCTTTACCTACTTCATAAAATGAACAAAATAATAAGGATACTTGTCTAGGTTTCATTTCATTTCAGAAAGAACAAAGTCAAAATGACATGAATAAGTCTGTCGTCTAGAATTTCTCATTCTGTTGCTCTGATAGATGAAAGCAAATGAAGGAGACAAGATAATACGTAAAATATTTGCAGAATTAGTCAACTGAGACTCTTTTCTCCGGATTATGTCTGCTCCTCCTAAATTCTCCCTCTTGCTCTTAATAGTAGTTTGTGGCTTTCCAACTATTAACGTTTCCCGATTTAGACGGGAAGATGGTTGGTGTTAATTACCTCTTTGCATGCCTTTAGTTTTGTGGTCGATCCCTAAAGTATTTGGTTATGCCTTATTGCTAGTTATCTCAAATTCTGCGTATCTCTAATGGACTATTTTGGTAATTATTGGCAGTTCCAGTTAATCGAAACTGTTTAACTTTGAAGGTATTCTTAATTATGAGGTCTCCAAGCTATTACAATGGATTTCGAGATAATTGATATTGATCGCTTGGTGGCTAGCCATTTATTAGATTTCAGGACGATTACAAATTTGAATACTAAACCACTCTATCACCCTGTTAATTGGAATAATCTATTTACTTGGCCTGAATTATCATAAGTTGGAGCATATTGAATAAATAATACATGTTATAATATGCAGTATGTAATCAACAGGTCGATATACACACCATAGTCTTTCCTGTCACTTTGAATGTGTGTCGAGACTTGACAAGAACAAATTTCACGTTGGGGATGAATTGGATTTTTTTTTGTAACTGGAAGAAACTTGGTCTCTGAAATCTACTAGTACTATGGGAAGAGACGCCAGTGACTAGTCAACTCGGACGGGAAAGGAGAAAGTTCTGGACAAGCCATATTAACTTTGGGCTCAAATTTTGAATTTTCTGAATTGTCTTTTTTATTACTTGCTGCCGTAGTTGTTACAAACGGTAGCAGTAAGAAAAGGACCTTTCATGAATAAATGTCAACACAACCCGAGCAATTCTTCTAAAATTGGATGAAAACTCTAAAAGTATTCTTTACAAATATTGGAGTGGATCAATCAGAATCCTGAATCATTTTCACCGCTGCTACAAAAAAAAGTCTTGGACAGTTCTGTGAAATTAATGGTAAGTACTTATTGATATTAGAATCAGCAAATTGTTTGTGGAATTTAAATGCAAAAATATTAGACATTGTAATAAATATATAAATACAACCTGAATGATTTCAAGTAAAAAAAAAAACCTTTGAAATAAAGGACTTGGATCTTTTTCAGCCTTTCATCTCAAGACTTTGAACTTTGTTTGGTATTATATTTATGGGGAAATTTAGAGGGTTTTGATTTTTGAGTTAATATGAACGTTAGATTTAAAGATGAAAAGTTTCTTTTCACGAAGGACTGTCGATATTTGTGTAAGTGAAGCAAGGATCCGTTGACGTGAAGCAACAAGGATCTGGATGAAGCAACAACTCCAGTAACTTTACTTTGGAATCTGACTTAAAAGGCAAATCTTGCAAGACATGCAGAGTTGAAAGGAATCTCGCTCAACTTTCAAGTTCTGCTTTCTCCATTGTACTCACTCCATCCAATATACACTCCAATGCTCAATAGTCCCCCACCACCCATCCGCTCATTGTGCAAGCCAAACTACCTATTTGGATCAACAAGGAAAGTAAAACGATATATAAGGTTACACATAATATGATGAAGATTTGTTGGGTGGGACCAGCTTCTTGAGTTCGTGTTCCTTTTATCCTTACAACCTTCTTGTTTGTAAGAATCTCTCTCCTCAACGGTTGGGAAGTCACAAGGATTTCCTTCCAATTCAATGAATATACATAATCATGTTGGATGTTGGAGAAAGTGCTTTAATCATGGCAAAGGGAAGGAATCGTTTAGTATATAAAATATGGATTCCTTTTGCTCCCAAGAGTAGAGTCCTTGCACCTTTCTTCTCACATTTCCATAAGTAAAGTAGTGCAAAAGGTAGTGGTGGGGAAACAGCATCCAAAATTTGAGAAAGACCTTTCGCCAATGTACATACTTGGAAGTTGGCGGCTCTACGTGTCAATTCTGCTCAAGAAACCACTTGATCGATCACCCTGTGTACTTGTACATTAGCCTTGTACAAGAGTCTTTAGCAGCTTGAGCTTCTTGCATGTTCCTCTCATCTCAAAACGAGTTGTTCTTCTTTTTGTTGGTATTTTGTAAAGTGGAAGTGGGACTTATTTAAGCCATAATAATACATGCTTTTTGCGTTATGTTATGTTGATATGGAGGGAGGTGAAGTGGCTCTTGAGGAACTTCTTTCCATAAGCCTTCCAATCACATTCTGCCAGCCATCCATTCTCCAACATGAAAATCCACATAAGCCACTGACATGCGAGCTCGTTAGTTCTTCTATTTACCTTTAATACTTTCTTTCTCTTACACTTTTTTGACTGTGCTACTTACTTTCCATGCACAATTCCCCTTCTGTCTCCTGGACTTTGCCTCAATTTGTCCACACGGAAAACTTCTTTTGTTTGTTTTCATGTGTAGGCTAAAGTAAAAGCATTTCTTCATAATTGCCCATTATTCTCACTCTCTAACTTTGTCTGCCTTTTACGATTATTGTACTAAATCCATTATGAAACAATTTTCAAATTTTCTCAATCCCCAACAAAATGAGCATTCTAGTTAAATCTTAAAACATGTGACAAGCAAAACAAATAAATCAAACTTTACAATGCATATTTGTATAAATCTAATAATATGAATCGTATTGGGGTAGATTGAGACAACCTAAAATTTATTTGTATAAATAAAAATTTGACTCTATATACCTACTCTTCTTTAACGACCATAGGAAATATTTAGTAAGTATATAGTTGACGTACATATATAAATTAATAAAAGTTGAATTTAATCTCCCAACCACGAAATTCAGTTTCCGGAAAACGGTTGATGAAAAGACAACCGCACCAATACAGCTTCCCTCTTTCAATTCATCATTTTCACATTTATATATCAGTACATGTACATGTATAGTTATATATTTCAAAGAACAAGCCTCTGGAGCCTGAAGCAGGCTTTCATCATCTGAAAATTTGCTTGGATCACCTTGTATTTAGTTCATTCGGTTTGGCCTGGCTTGGACGTGAAAACCCACAAGTCTTTCAAATGTGAAGTGAAAGTTATAGGTAACAGAGGTTTGCGGTGGAGCTAAAGTCTATGCCTCTCTTGTCAACTATTCAGACCCAAGGCATAACTGGCGGAGAAGGAAGTATATACGTGACCGCTGATAATTCTGTCAGGATGTAAAGTTTGAACCAAAATTCAAATCATTAGAATTTACATCGTCCTTTCCCATTACAGAAAATGAATATCTACTTAGTTGAGTACTCCTCTAAATACTTGGTATGATGTGAACTAAATCAAGCTACGTGTAAGCCTAATCAGAGCTGTGTTTTGTTCACTATACATACAACTTTCTCCTACAAGTAGTGATTCTCAATGAATTGAATTTTAATAAAAGCTTCGGCATCCTCACATAATACAAGCTCTTTTGTCTATCCAAAAATCCTAGACTCAAAATGTTTTCCTAATGAACACTCACTTGGGTTGCTGGTTGGTATATTAATAGCTCGTTGTATGTAATTTGCAATCAATAATCACAAAGTTGTGCCCACACAAGAGAGTCCAACCCTAGAGGACAAAGCCTGAGAATCGTGATAATTGCCCATAAGTAGCTTAATGCTTGATCTACCAAATTTCTCCCAAAATTACAATTATTGTATTGGTGGACAAATTCAATGTAGTCTAGATGAATAGCTATTTTACTACATTTACTACGAATAACATTTCCATCCACATTTCTGTAGTTAGGTAAAATAAGAGCCAATCAAAGGGCATTAAGTTAAGTAGAGTAATTTATGATTATATATATATATATTCAATTTTGGAAGTAGACAAAAGCATTTTATTTCCTTTTGAAGAGATATTATTAGAGGCAGAGAGTGGTGTATCAGAGTTAAGCCAAAAGTGAAAGTAGTTTTTAAGTGAAGGGAGAGTTGTCTCTTATGTTCTCATCGTATTTTCGTCAAAAGAGTTGGGAAATATGACGAGGAGAGCTGTCAGGCTGAGTGAAAGCCTTTGCTATGAAGCCTTTGCAGGAGGAGACAGAAAGACACTCTCTGCAAACAAAGGAAAAAGAAACTTATTCTTATGAAACGTCAAACCGACAGCTCGGCCACTTGACTAGCAGCAGGAAAGACAACAAACACGAAAATGAAGTCCGCTCCCTCCTTCGAACTTTGGCTACAAATATTTGCTCCCGAGCAAGACAAAGCTGTCAAAAAGCCATCGTCTTGTGCATTTACAACGACGACAGCAGAAAAATTAAGTAATTGTATATATCCGCCCTTTCATTCCAAGTAAAGTATTAAATGGATAGGTAAAACAACTATTGCTCCACGTGTCTCACTTTTCACTCAATACATATGTATATACAAACTTACTGTTAACTAATTTCAAAAATTACACTAGCAGTGTAAAACAAAATTACCCATCCAACTTACACCACCACGTACAGAGTATTTTTCCTCACATGAAAAGTATTTCTCTGTAGCCAACTTTCACAGAGGAATCCATGCCTGGGATCCTGACAGCTACTCGTCGGTGAAAGAATTTTGTGTGAACATGCGATGAGAAATTTTGTATTTCCTGTGGAGCGTCAAAAGCTCAGTGGGAGATACAGATTGAATAGCAGGGCTACATCATGTAGCCTACATGCAACCAACTTTGTGTATGCATTCATATACTCAAATCGTGTAATCTCATTATGCCATTCAAGGAAGCTATTTAATATTCAGTGGCTGTTAAATGCAGTCGTGAATCAACTTCCGACTGACTATTTGCCAGCCTCTGTTTCACAATGCCCCGTTTACATGTGCACAGATAGACATATAAAACCTAAGGCTAAGTTGATGGTTTAGTTAGAACGGGAAATCTGTCCAGAACAGATCATTAACATTTTAATTTGGTTTTCCCCAACATTTCTTGGTGTAAAGAAAGTTTCTTTTACTTGAGGCTAGATTTCAGCGTACAAGGACAGGGGTGAACAAAGTGGAAAGAAATCTGGAAAAGTTGTTGAAAAGGCGAGGAATTGGCTCAAATGATGTTCGTGTGAGAAATCAAAGGACTTGTGATTGGGAGAATCTTTAGTAGTCTATTAGAATTAGTGGCTTCTTCACTTACTTAGCAGCAGAGGGTCATTGGTTGGTTGGTTAGTCTGTTGTTAGTGAGGAGCAGTCAATATTCGACGATTGGTGGTTTTTCCATCTAACCCAGATTAAGGTTAAGGAGATAGTATCCGTTTTTGTAGAAAGAAGAAGAGAGCCAAAGGCATGTTTTTAGAATAACTGGGAAACTGAGGTCGGTGTTTTCACAAGGAGACGTGAGTTGCTTGGCTGAAGCAGAAAAGAGATCCATCCGATTCCTCTGTGTGTGTCGATGCGATGAGGTAAATAAAGATATCTGAAAACTCAGTTTGCTTTTGCTAACCCTAACGTCTAATAATAACTTTTCGAGTGTTGCAACTCGTTGATGAAATTTTTGTATGAGTTATGATCCATGAGCGACCGAGTTAGATAGTTGGACTCTTTTTTTCCCTTTGCTGCGTTTTCCATTTTTCCCAAAAAATCAACAACCATCTTATTTATTTATTCTTCCGGTTTTATTCCTATACCAGCGGGCTTAGATATTTCTTTGCTTGATTCATTCTGTCATGAGAGAGAATGGGATTTGTCACATGCGAAGTCCATCACAATAATACAACTCTAGCAGGTTACAAGTTGAATAGACTCGACAAATTCAACTCAAGCGAAAGTTTTGTTACGGTCATCATCCGGACGGAAGCAGAAAAGAAAACTTGTTTATATTCTTTGGCTTGTCTGCGGTAAGACTGGTGGATATTACTTGGTGTCTGCTTAAAATAAACAGAGACATGGGAAACCTTCAGGCAAACAAAATTGGAACAGAAACCAATTAATTATTAAAACGAATACAGGCAAAAATTTTCAATTTGTGTCTCATTCCAAAAAAAAATCATCTTTAGTTGTTAGTCTTGTTGAATTTATTTCCCATGCATGTATCTATTTCCACGTGTTTTACACATAAATAGAATAACATAAAAGTTTTCGAAAGTGTATATTTTGGCAATACTATTATTACTGGCATATTTAAATTGTCCGGAAAGGGGTAAATTTGTCATTTCTAATAATTGCAGACCAACCACAACTTTGTCGAGCTTCCATGTTGTTACATTGGATGCCATAATAAAGAAGCAGCTTAGGGAGTGAGTAAAGTAAATGTAATCATGTCTTGCATTTTACGAGCATTTTACTCATCATATCGTAAAAATCAAAACGATCAAGCTGCAGAAATAAAATGGAGAAATATAGGGAGCTAAATTCTTTTGGTCTCATTCAACACATGAAAAGGAACAGAAAGAAGATTTATCTAAAAGTGGAATGAGTGAGAGCAAAAGATCAAGTAAAATGCTTTCCAATGCTTTTCATACTCTTCCTGTCCAATTTCTCCATGAATAATCTTCCACCCAACAAATGTAAGTGTGAGGATAAACATGAACCTCTGGCTTGTAATAGATTTCAAACGAAAACCAGGAAATATTGCTTCCACACATCACACGACCAATCTTGTGCATGATATTATACCAGTGTGGCATTAAGTGTCGGTTTTGGTGAATATTTATGGAACAAGTAGTAGAAGGCTGTCATGGGCTGTATTTCATATTTATTATCATTTATATGTACAAGAGGAGTTAACTGAGATGAAATGATATTTCTCTTATGCATAGATCTGTCACCAGAAATGCATTAGCATCTCTTCATCTATTTACCTCTCATCCTTGAGTGCAAATCTTTAATGGAAACAGAATGAACAACAGCATTGGGATTTTGGGGCAACATACTACAAATGTTGAATCCTCAATCCTGTAAATTTCGGTAAACAACTCTCTCAAAATAATATCTAACGGATAAGCTTTCATCAATCCATAATCGATTTTTGAAGGATAATACATGCAAACAAATACGACACTCTTTGGGCCTCATGAATAATTTTACATTATTTGTTCTTTCCCTTGGGATAAACTCCGCTGTTACTTTACTCCAACTTGTTAGTTCTACTTAACACCAATTTCCAATAGCACATGATGATATGAATCCCAGAAAGTTTGCAATTTCACACCTTCATTTAACTTTAATTTGAGACCAAGTAATTTATTTTCATATTAAAGATCCTTTTTCATTAAGCAATTTATTTCTTTTAAGTCAACACAATCAACAAAATAAGTATATATAGCTCTATTTATAAAATAATATATAATAATCGTTTAAAGCGATGGCAAATAAAATATGTAAAATCGTAAAACAGTACTTATAATAATATTAGCTCAGGTCACACATGTTAACTATGAATCAGTTACATCTCATTATGATATGCAGGGAATTGGTAACATCTTTTAGCAGCTTTACTGGAAGATTACATTTTGATTTGGTAAATAAGCTTATTGAGTACTAATCGGATTGTCACTTTAATGAATATTATTTATTTAGGTAAAATATGAAGAATACAGCAAGATCAAGGGTTGACTGAAAATTATGTCAAAATTGAACTATTTTTAGCCCATTTCATAAATAAGTATGTTTACATTTTTTGCTATTGTCCATCCAGCCAAACAAAATACAAGAATTTTTTGTTACACGCAAATAAATTTTACGCTAACTTGCAATTCTTTAAAAAAAAAAGAGATCATTCAGCATATCAGCGTTTCCCAATTTCAGACTTTCCATCAAATGGTGTTCGAACGTAATACAAATTTAGGGTTCCTTTGCCTTTTACATAAGTGGGACCTCGCAAATCCAACTCATGGCCAGCGTCCATCAATAATTTAGCAGTACTTTCAGTGACCTAAACAGTTAATAATAATTAATCAATTCATTACACTTTCTCTCTTCAACGCTGTACCTGAATTCGATTAACTTGTCCATGTGACTCGAGTCGAGATGCGACATTTACGGTATCACTCCAGACATCATATCTAAAGATAATCAAATGGTAATTTCTTATTAACATTTTAATTACAAGTCATGTTAAGTACATGTTAATAACCCATTACAAAATAGCATAACCAATATATGTGTATGTTTGTATAAAATCAAATCTTTAGTCAAAATGTTCTCATTGGACAAACAGACAGACAAAATGATTTTATAAGTTATTGTTGCTACAAACTTACTGAGGTTTCTGGGCTCCACATAGAAAATATAAAAAAATCGGTTTTGTAAACTTGAATCTTTAGCCAAAATGTCAAAATTGTTAGAAAGTTTTAACCTGGGCTCCAATAACACCGGCTACGACAGGACCATGATTGATGCCTGAAAGTAATAAATAAATTATGCGATTAAAACAAATGTCACTCTCAACAAAAATTGCTTATATTTTGTTATAATGAGATTAGTGTTTGTGCGTCAACCATAATTTAGATAGATGTGTTTTAATGAAGAAACAGAACGAGTAAGAATTTGACTTTAATTTATCACAAGAAAAGGTTGAAAAATTCTTCGGCTAAGCAAAGCCATCCATATACATACAATTAGAGTACGTAACAAAGTTTGCTGGTTAAGATGAATTCAAGTGAAAATCGTAAAGCCATAAAATCTCATTAAACTTCAACAAAGTTGGCTGCCTTGTAGACTCTAGAAAATTTAGTCTAATGAAGAAAGGATGCATAAAGTGTTGATGAGAAGTAGACTGCTACTACATCATAATCTAAAAGGAGGGAGGGATGCAAATAGATGCCGAACATTTGTAAAAGAAGCGTTGAAATGGGTGAGAAGAAAGTGTTGGGTGGGAGAAGCAATACCTTGGCATGTGTCTATCGATCAAAACTACCGACCCTAGAAAATCAGAATTTGGCAGGAAATGTATTAAGGTAGGAAATCAAACTGTCATACCACACAAGAGTAGGTGTCAGTTAACATCTTCATGCAAGATTCATCTCCTCCTGAACCCTAACGCTGATGCATAACAATAATGCCATGAATCTACTTTACAATACAACTGGTATAACAAGCCCAAATAAATAAAAAAGAGAAAGATCTCGATTCCTGAGACCCAGGAGGAGTCCTTTGAAAACTAACGTAATTTTGATTTCTGTATTTCAAACCACAACCACTTGAAATATTTGAAACATATGGATGGAAACTTACATAAATACTTATACATAAATAGTATGTATCTAAATGTATGTACTGACGCTTAAAAGTTGTTTATCACTCAAAAAAGGAAAAGAAAGCAGTGTTGCTTATGCGAAATCTCGTATTTTTTATATTTGCTGATTTTCCCAATCCGTGAATCTTTAGAAAAACGCATAATGGTTAGATTTGTTTAACGAGGCGGTAGTTTGATGTTGGTAGCGAAAAGTTTTGGCTATGCAGTGGAAACATTCAAAAGTTTAGGTTTGGTTCCCTTATTTAAAGATACTTTATCATCAAAGATGCCACATCATGAACTAAGAAACCCAGCACAAGTGTTACCATATGCTCTATCGTTTATCATCAACTTCATACATTTTCTGTGGCAGTTTACCCAGAGCCTAAATTCTCAAGAAAATGTAAGCCAGTGAAACCATATAGTACAAAATCTCTTGAAACAAGCATTCTGTGCCTCTGACACTTATTTCAGATTTTAACTGAAGCCAAGCGGGGTGTTGTAAAATATCACTGTGCAAACGTCTCAAATTCACGAAAAGAGCAAACCTATGTAGGATGTACTTGTATACATACATATACCTATGTTAGGTACATACAACTACAACTTTGGCGTCTTTGGGGATGTATTAAATCTTCATTAGATTGAATTTATAATATTATTCCGTCTTGCTTTAGGGGAACAAGAAGAAAACTTGTGCACTGTGGGAGGTTGTTCATCTTCTCTTTAATTCATTCAACACAGCTTATCTCATTCAAACAGACTCATTACATAATGGGAAATACGATTTCACCCCCGTGCAATATATTTAAATGTGAAACTCTAAATTAGTTGCATGATTTACGCTATCAAATCACTTGATGAAGCGCTCATCAACCATTTTGTACATGATTAAAGGCTTCTGTCTGGGTGCAAACACATCAAAACTAATAATTACAATATTGTCTGGCATTTCCCATTGACATACCATTTAACGCACAATTGCAAATTCAAAATTTAGAAAAATGACACTCACCAACTCTGAGTTTGAATCTTTGAAAAGACTCTTTGTTTATATTTTCCAAATTGGTCATCAGTGAGATTGCAAAGTCCACAAGGATTGAGACAATAGCTGATTCCCTTTTACCTTCCTATATACACAAAAGAACGGAAATGGAATAAAAAAAAATACAATTTCCTCTCAAGAACTATTTTACCTGAGATTTTCCAGAACTTTGTAGGCCACTGGCTGCCATATACGTACAACCAATTGTTTTTATTTTCTCAATAGAACTGTACTTTGGTTTTAATAGCAACTAGAGTAATAAGACATGTAAATTATTTCAAAATTTATTTATAAAACTTTGAAAATTAAAAATACCTTGTCAAAATCGCAAATTATTTCATTGAGTAAACGAAGACATTCTAAACCTTGTTTGTTCACATCATTTTCATCATAAAATTCCTTGTAGTTTGGAATAGATGCAAACATTACAGCTATGCAATCATAATGTTCATGGTACAAGTCCTACAAAAAATAATAATTTTATATGCACATTTCTCGTTTTCCCCAGTATTTGTAGGTTTATACATTTGCACTGAGATTTTGCAGAAAGCGATCAGCAACATGAGCTGGGAGAATATTCTCAAGCAGAATTTTGTTGATTCCTCGCATCACTTCCACTTCGTCCTGTTCAAACTTCAAAACAAACGACATAAAATATTAATCCGAAAAACGTAAAACTTAGGTGAGGAATGAGTGCGATTAAAAGTTTAAAAATTTCTGTGTTTTACTCACCAAGCTATTTCAAATCAAACCAAACCAGCATAGTATAACTTGGTGAGTAAAACACAGAAATTTTTATTTTAAACTTTTAATTCCACTCATTCATCACCTCGGTTTTTCCGTTTTTCGGATTTATATTTTATTTTTAATTTTTAATTGACAATTCCCAGTTTTGTTTCCATACAATTTCTTCTATAAGAAACTTATTGTATCACTAAAACTTTTCCATTTCAAATCCGATGTTAATGGTATAAAAGACAAAAAGATCCATCTTTCAGACTCCGGGAGAAATTCGTGAAATTCGTGAGAAATTCGTGAATTCTCCATTTTCTTATGAAAATGAACGCGTTAATTTAAAGCGTTTTGCTTGCAAAGGACGCTTTAACATTGTGCATTTACATTATAAAAGACGCGTTAAATTAACGCGTCCATTTGTTCCACCTACAAAACGAAGGGAGAAAGTTTAGCTCGGGGAGAAATTCCGAGTCTCGCAACTGCTCAGAGATGCCCCTGCTCACAAAACTAGATAAAATACCTGTAGCTTCGATTTCCACAAAAAATCAGCTCTTGTTGTTGATTCAGTGTGACGGTCAAATATGTGTAGCAGACAAATGACAAATGACAAGAAAAATGCTATTTTTGCTTCAAACGGAATGTGGACATATCTATGAGAAATATGTAATATGTATATAAATTTATATTAGGATATATTATCGTTTTAAAATATTGATTTTACCCATCGTCATAATCGTCATAATATGTGGCAAAAAAATCTCTGCCAACATAACACACGAGAATCATGTGAGTAACTGCAGTACAGACCATTACTAATAATTTGAGAAGATAGTCCACTCTTAGAAAAGCAGAGACAGCCAACAAAGCCATTAAACAGCCACACAAATAATACTGAAACAAAACACGATTCCTTTTCAGTTAGATTCATGTTAAAATTGGAATTTTTTAAGTCGATAGTTTATGACTTACAGGTACAAATATAATTTGGGTATAGTCAAATTCCTCCTGTATTTGTAATTCGTCAATTTCAAACAAGCGTGGCGTCTGATAATCCACATCGGAATTATTAAACTCAATCGTTGACTCATTTCCAAAAGTTGTTGTATTTGTTTGGAAGGTAATGGTAGAGGGATATTCTACTGCAAGCTGCAATATTGAGACAAACCATTTTTATGTTTTATACATATATACAATCACGGACTCATGTCATCAGGAGAAAGCATTGCATTTGCATTAATGTTTATTGAGACTCACAATAGAGATCAGGGACGTGGCGCAGATGAATCCTGCGGAAGTGATGAAAATGATGATTCTGAGCCAACGTGTATTTATGATAACACCAGATGCAGCGCAGTGTGGGGGCTCTCGGATGTGCGGGTCATCTTCATCCTCTCCATCCGTACAACATTTTTCCTGCCAACTCAAGTAGACAAAAGTGAGAAGCATAAACAGAGTTGGAATACATGTTCCAAGAATCACCCACCACCTGAAATGTCAACACAAACCAAACGTAATCCAAATGAAGTGACAGCTGGAGAAAGCACAATCCCTCATTTTTCATATTCTCCCTTTGCTATTATAAACTTTTGAAACATCATTGCTTACTTGTCCGAAAAAATAGCGTATTAAAAATCTATACCTGTCTGCTCAATAAATCAGATTTTGATACAACTTACATATATATAATTGATTTTGACCAGTAGTAATTTCATGTAAAACAATTTACCCGGTTGTGGTGAAAGCTTGTAACAATGCAATGCAGACAAAGATGAGTGTGGCACTAGCCATGTAATAATGAAATTCTGGGTCTGCCATATTCCGATACTGTGTTTCCAGACTCCCTTTGCGGAACCAGAGAGTGAGTGGATTGAGGTCTTCGGATGCACAACATTGTCTAATAAAATGGAGAAAGTACCCATCTTCACATACCATGGATCAAAGAAACATTTTCAATATAAAAACAATTCAAAGTGAGCTCTCACCTGCATTCTCCAATAGTGTTGGAACTCCTCATCAAATTCGACTCGATCTCCATGCTCTGTGTGGAACCCACAAAAAGATATTTGAATTTCTGAGCACGACTTCTTTCACTGTTTTCATGTTTGTGGTTTTTTGCAAAAAGGATTTAGAGCCAATCAGTTGCAACATGACCAACATATATTTTTTGTGGATATTGAAAACTTTTTCCCCCAAATCATAAAAATCGGAATTCAACATTATTGGCTTTAAGTTACTTCACTTGCTTTCTTCACAATGCAGTACATGATTGTTATTTCTATAAATATTACAAAGGTTATGACAATTTCTCACAAAAAGAATGAAAAGTTATGTAGATTCTACACCTTTCTCTCAAATTCTGAATATTTTTCATTTTGGAGAAAGTAAAAATAGCACAAAATTTATTGCAAATATTGTATACGTATCTCAAAATCAAGTTTACATCTTTTATTTAAAGTTGGTTCATAAACTCCAATTTACCTTTGTAGTAACAATCATGTAAGTATTGTAACGTAAAGAAAGTACCTGAAGGCCAATAATAGTTTTAGCCATAGTAGTTTCTGCAATATTGGCAAAAGGTTTGTCAGCTCCCCAACATTCAATAGTTTTCGTCATCTTGGAGGAGGACCGAGATCGACCGGCTTGGACTCCAAATTTAGGTAGTCCATTATTTTCCTCAGAAGTCGCCTGTGGAGCCGATGACGAAGGACTAGAAAGATTTGTGTCTCCATTTCGAGAAGTCTGTTCAATAAAATAACAAAACAGGAGTGTGAGAAAAGGCGTCATTGTAAAAGATTTGATGAGTGGCAGAAATTGTAACTTTTAGAGAGAGAGGAGAAAGCGTCGTAATCAAATTAAGCCGGTAAAGAATAGAAGGAGACAAAAGGAGTCTCTCTGTAATACAATTCCTTCCTGCCATTTACGATGCGGATGACGAAAGACAGTAAAAGAAGGAGGCGGTTTACCTTCGGTGGTATGATAAGAAAGGTCTCCACTTTATGGTCAGCCAAGTAACTGTCTCTTGTCTGCCCTTCGCCAGGCTCTACTTCAAATTTTCCAGATTTCAGCTGCAAGTACGTCTCTTTTGAAATGTGGACTCGTCTGCAAAATTTTAAGAACCACTTAAAAATATGGATCCATGTCCTCTACACGAGTCTACACTCATTTCGTATCGGGGATAAAAATCCAATTACTATTTTTTTCAAAGATTACTTTAAAACTGCAAATGAAAAAAAACTGATAAACAGAGGAAATGAAAATGTATTTTTCATAAATGAATGAAGGCATTATGAGGAAAATATCAAAGATAGAGAGCAAAGAAAAGTTGTTCAAATCAATCCCAATGGAAATCCAAATCCAATGGGGTTGCAGTGTAGCACAAAATTAGCTTTTATTGGCTGTAATGTAATTCTATCATAACCACATCGGCACCAAACCACACACATACATTCATACACATATCTGGGACATCAAAAGTATGGCAAATATGAAGGAAGAGCAAAAGAGGAAATCTAATGAACTAAAATGTTCCGACACAAGATACTTTTTCCTTTCATGAAAATTCAATGGCCTACACGATTCATAACTTTCTCTAGTTGGATGCGAAAGGAATTTTGTTATTTTCCACATCCATATTATTTTATATCGTCTATACAAAGATTCACTATATAAAAAATATTTTTTTCAAATTTTCAAGGTCTTTAATTTTCGAACTAATGAAGTGATTTTTCTTACCCAGGCATTCCACCGGCTTCAAGATGATTTGCTAGTGTCACGTCATCGCTAAAGACAGAAATTAGGAATAAAGTTGATTCGAATTGAAGCATTAACATGCAGACCATTAAATATATACATTGTTCATATAATGATTTACATGACTAGAATTTTAAGACAAAACCACACATGCTTTCAAAGCTTAATTTGGAATATTTTGGAAACGAAAAGTTGGAAATTTCATTTATAATAGGAAAAAAACTATTTTAAAAGTATTTATTACATACCTCCAAACATCAAATTGCCTGTGAAAATTTTTTAAAAAAAGTTTGAAAGTAAAAATAGGAATTTTTTTATTTTTTGAATGTATACCATTTTCGTAGACCTAAAACGCCACATAGAACATTGCCACTGTGAATGCCTATTCGCATATCAACGGGACATCCTGTAGCAGCTCGAACCATTCTGCAAATTAAAAACACAAATACATTACATGGTGAAAGTTTCACTGGGTACAAATCGAATGATCTGATAGTACACTAAAAGCATACATTTTAAATGAAAGAGTAATTAGTGAGATCAATTCTAGTGGCCAAACTCTTCTTTCGGATTATTAATGAGGTAAATTAATGAAATCAACAAATGGTAGCCACTACATACATAGTAAGCATTTATGTGTGCATGTATTTCAACCGAAAGAAAGATAGAAAATGAAACGGATGAATGAAGAATCTCATTTTCGCTCGTATGCAGATTTTAGCAGACATATAAAGGACAGACAAATCCTCTAACCCACGCACTATTGTTATACACGAAGGAGGGGAAACCTGGCTGTTTGTTTATGCTAATAGAACCCTCTGTGTAACACCAGAGTTTTAAATATGCAAATTTCCTTTTCAAGGTTTATAGACAGCCAACATAATTGCTTTGTTTGTGGTGTGAAAGGAAAAGAAATTGCTCTGAGACTTACTTGATGGCCTGTATCATTTCCAGACCCATTTTTACACAGTTGTCTGCATGGTTAGGTCGAGAAATGCTGCAAAAATTCTCAAATAAAAAATTCCTTGTATAAAAAAATTCTTTCAATAACTCACGGCAATCCGCTAACGCAATAGTAACAGTCCCCCAAAATTTTTATCCGCATACATTGGTTTTCCTAAAATTTAATTAAAAGTCTTTCAAGCGAACGGAATCACAATATATACATCACAATTAATCATGAATCACATGCTAATAGCTCTTAGCATATATTATTTCACTGATTGGAAAATTTTAGTTGGACATTTATTATTTTTCAATTATTATGGACATTACTTTTGGCTTTTCGTAACATTCCATAATAAAATAATTTTGCATTTAATATTAAGAAAAAGAGAGGATAAAGAAAGCAAAGAGAAAGGACACAAGTGGAATGAATTAAGTCTATTCATTGGAAAACTAGGTTTGAAAAATTTCTCCTTCATTCTACTTAGTCTCGACCATAGTCTAAAGTTTCTCTGATAAATCGGACAGCTGAAACCTTTTCCATCCATTAGATCAAGTCTACTCAACATCTCATCAATTAATTAATTGGGAACTGTTGAAATAAACCAGTTGGACTTCTTCATTGTCCTTTGGCCCATGTTCCAGCCTGAGCCGAATGGAAATAAAGGTTTTAGAATCCAAACTTTCACTTTACAGCAAAGAAAATCGGATAATGTGAAAGCAGGAAAATTGCTCAAAGAAAAGTTGGATGAGTGTTGAATTAAAAGGGAAAAAGTTTTCTAACAACTTTGATGTATTTAAGCGGATGTAAAATTCAATCACAACTTCACAACTAATATTTTGTACCATTTCCTGTAAACACCTTAATCAATTGAAGGAAAGTACGTAACAAGAAAAGCAAACAATATTTTGCTTGAATACTTCAAATGTCAGCAGCTTGAGTTTTTTTGTTATTATAAAGTTCCATGAACCAATTTAAAAACATCAAGGACATTCAATATTTGCTGAGTCTAGAATTTATTTTGTAATGAAATTTTACATGTAGTTAATTATGTTAGTTAAGAACTATTAAATAAAGACACAAGATCGACGGCAAGCAAAATTGACATATTCTCAATAAATAAATACCTTTTTCCAAAAATTGAATCTTACCTGCGCTAATTGATCGAAGCGTCCAAAGAGTTGATTCAATGTTTTAACCAGCTCGTATGCGCTTAACTTTTCTGATAGAGGAGTGAAGTTGACGATGTCAGCATATAAAATACTGAAAAGGCAAATTAAAACTATATGTCACAAATGAATGTAATAAAGCAATTCTCACTGCATAAAGAAAATATGCAATTTTGCTTTTAAACATTTTCACAGACAATTGTTTAATCATTAATCTTCATAAAAATCTTTGGGATGAGATTTGAAAAATATAAGTTTTTATAGTTTTAAATGAATGTGTTTTTGGATACGCAGGCTGGCAGAAAAATCAGCATTTATATAAGGGAGCTTCTTTTCACAACAAAGTAACTACTTTCACTTAATGAAACCAATTAAGTGTGCCTGAGGTTAATTATGGAGCTTTTAAAGCAACAGAAAAGCTTTCTCCTTTATACGACCTCTTTTTATGCTCATAGAAATGGAAAACTCGTTTAAATAGACTGTAAACTGCAACCAACTTTCTCTGTTTTCTCCATTTTGTTTTCCCCGAAAAGAGAATTGGTCTTTATCTCTTTGAATTTTGCTTTGAAGAGGTTAGCATTTAACGATTCGTTACGTCTTTTAGGGCTCTACAGATATATCTACTAAAACTTAAATTGCATTTTGGTTGTATATACGATAATTAATTTTGTTTGGCAACGTTGAAAAAAAGAAGGATTTTTTGTCGATAGACAAACCATCCAAAGAAATTATATCAAAATATTTCTAAAAGAATGCTAGCAATTTACCTTTTTGTAAAGCATGATGGCTATATAAGTACTTACAGAGTGAGCTTGAAACCCGTACACAAAGCCAAAATAATTTGTGTATGCATTTGAAAGGGGATCTTGGTGTACTAATTTTAGACTCACTCTGCACATAATATGATTTTGATCAACTTACCTCACATTGTTGTGCCTTTGAACATACATCTCATGAAATCGGGATGCTGCTGTTGGATTTACACCTACATCCATTTGCTCAGCCATTTTCAGCATTATACTTCTTTTCACCTATATTTTTTTAAGAAAAGCAATATGAGGTAATTTATCATCTTCGATGACAGTAAAGAACATGTATAAAATAAAACGATGATGGATTGATAGCCTTTCTTTAAATTTGCTCGTCAAAATTAGCACAGATTTTGAATGTGTATTTACCTTAAAAATTAACATAGTCTCTTACTTTCTACATTCTTTTACTTGCATGAATAAATGTGTGTTAATTATGTGTGCACAAGAAAGGTTTAAAGTCTACAAAGTATAACAACTTCAAAGTTTTGATTTTTTCCAACAATTTCCTTTTTCTTAGAAGCAAAATATTCTGCACAAAAACTTGTCTATTTTTTATGTACAAAGGAAACTTTTGTTCAACAAGTATTCTTATGGGGAAGGCTGGTAAATTAGATTCATTCTTTTGGTGTACATGAATAAATAGAGCAAGGGCTCTGAAGGGAATTTGCTGAATTAGTTTGCCAGGAACGAAGAAGTATCTTCTAAGACTGTCAGTAATAGTTTTAATCAGGAGAAATTACTTTAAAGAACAAAATCTGCTTTTCGTTCTCATTAACTTTAATCATGAGTAGTTAATATATATTTCTTTGCCCTTCTACACTTTCAACATAAAGCAATATACACGGCTTCTAATAAAAAATTGGCTTATTTTTTCAACATTTCTATGTGTTCTAAAACTTATGGTTGCAATCTTTTGGTAGTAGCCCAAAGGGATCTCATTCCAGTGCTTTCACCACAGGTTTGTGCACAGAATAAACTGGAAATATTTTTTCATAATTACAGCCTTTGTTTGTAAAAATATAAAACTAGAAGAAAAACAATCCGGAAAGGAATGGACTACGAGACCAATATAAAAAAAACAATCCATTAAGAGCATTTGTGTTACTGGACATAAAACAGAGTGTGAGTAGCATCCAAATGTACTACTTATTGCCCTCAGCCTCCCTGGAAGCTTAGAAGAAGACAGGAAAATTCTTTTATGACATTCCTCATCTCCTATTTGATCATGACTTTGGCTAATGAAGGAATGCTCTCTTTGATACTGCAAAGTCTACTTGTTTAGTCCTTGAGCTCACATATAGTCCTCTTTCTTCTTTCTCCATTCATTTGAAACATACACAAGAGAAATTGGGTTCAAGGAATAAAGAAATATTGCAACTGTGCAACGAAATGGCAAATAAACTTTCATATGCCTCAATTCTATAAATACCAGGATTGGAAAGAGATTGGAAAATAATTTGATCCTAATAAGACATACCTCTGCAGCAATATACCTGTGAATGGAATTAAATAAAATTAATTTAAAGTTATTTGCAACTTATTTATCTATATTACGCCGGAATAACGGAGAGAAGTAACTGCTCCTGTTGCTCTTTCTCGCATTCTAATTTCACTCGAGATTCCAAACATGTTTTTGTTCCTTCGCAGGTCCTTTGGTGAGCTCGAACTGCCATTTGTCTGTGGTAAACTCCGGCGATGAGGGCTGACATGAGAAAGATTCCACTTGCTGCCACCTAAATGACAAAAACGATACACAGCCTTCTATTACTGTCACTCATCTTAAAAAATTAAATAACGGTTGTTAGCCTCAATCGACCAATAAAATATTGCTCAAATCATTTGATCAAATGAATAAGGCATCCAATACGTACATAAGTAATTCATGGACCTATCTCGTATAAAATGTTGGTGCGTATTGGTTAGGCAGATATCTAGCCATGCACAGTGACATTTCTGAATAATTTACACCCTTATGGAATTACATAAACCGTTTCTTTGTTACTCCCACAATCCCATTAAATGTGAAAATAGATTTACACAGCAAAGCTAAAGACTTTACTAAAGGAAAGACAATCTGATTTCGGATACTTTCTATATTCTTTCTTCATCAAGGTAATAATCATTTATTTATGACACATTTTTTGTCAAATATGACAAGGAGGGAAAATAAATGAAGCATTAGAAATCTAAGGTATAGCATTCGAATCAGTCTCACTGCTTTTGCATTCGGATGAAATGAGAAACTCTCAAATCCCATTGGATTTCTCTCCTACTACTTTCTCCTTCGAAAATAGTTTAAGGCTCACAGCTTCCATATTAATCCGATTTGGAGAGAAATTCTTCGCTTGGTTGCCATATATGGAACATGGAATTGAGAGGGTGTACCACTGTCAGATTACATTTTCCAACATAACCAACTTCACAGGGATTTAAAACTTCTCGGTGGCTATTTTCTCCTCGCTTATGCTATTTGGGAAGTATTACATTTTGATTGGTCTTTTATTGTGATTATTGCAGTACAATGAGGGAATAACTATTTTGGTAAAAAAGGGAAAACATTTTTTAAACAAAATGTTTATAATATTTAAATCTGGCAGTATTAAAGGTCGGAGTTAATTTGTTAGAGAAGTAAAGAAATAGAAAAGTATCAAAAAAGAAAATAAATTACAAGTTTTTGTGTAATTACTTGGAATATGCAATTTTTGGGTCTTGCATTTTATCTTCTTTGATTCTGTCTGTGGCATACATTTTCGCCTGACAATAAAATTGAACTGATACGAACAAAATAAAACAAATTATATCATGTACTTTCTTTTGCCATATCTTTACTTTTGTAGACCAGACAAAAATTCGTGCATTCGAATTATTTTTTTTCTTTACTAGCAGAAAATTTTTATGACTCGTAAAGTTTTTTAATTTAAGATTCACAAAAATATTTCTCCTCTGCAAAATTTCTAGAATTTTTTACTATATAAAATATTGATAAAAAAGAACGCAAGATGAAAGACATTCTTATTAAATTATAAAATAAAATAAAATTATGCAAATGCAATGCTGAAAGAATTTAGTAATAGTGGGCCAAATTTTTGAATTAACTTTGTTTGAAAATGGGGAAAAATATTTGGTAGTTTTGGTTGTTTGTTTGAGCTTGACTTGTAGACCATGTGAAAGTCTACAATTGTGGCCAAACTCTAGAACCCAAGACTGTACGTTAAAAAATCTGGTTAACTACCTGACATGAGTGTGAGACACGAGTAAGTCTCAGTTTTTGAGATTGATTGGCTACAAGTCAACTATTTTGGTTCCAATCCATTGACAGGATCCAATTGCATGCATTCAGTACAAAAAGAGGATATTGCAAAAGTTTCTGCCATCAAAAGCACGCCATCATATCAACTTGTTATGTAGTATCTATCTGAATGGAGTGAAAGAAGTTTGAGTTCAATTTCAGGTATAAGCTAGAAATTGAACGAGTAAATTTGTCTTCGATCTCACTAAATAATTCTTTCTGGAGGTACTTGAGCGAATGAAATGGGAAAAAGATCAGTCAAATGACTTTTCTAAACTCTCAACATCGTGCTGATGTTGGCAAAATGGAAATTGTGGATTCGTGGAGTGATCCCAATACTTTTATTATTATAGCAATTCAGTGAGATATGTTTCCACGATTCAATGAGCATTTGCGTTTAATGACGTTGAAGAAAGTCACCAGTTGGCTCAAGATGAGTTTGAGAGTCTGGCCAAACTCGTCTTTTCAATTCTCATTTTCTCTCCTATTTGTGGCTATATAGTGTCACCGTGCTGTAAATTTTGAGTGGAACCTAAAAAATCTCTCGGAGTAATATAAATGCGAAATATTTGACATTAGGATAAATAGAGCATGAAAAAGTCAAAACTATCTGTGACTTGCCCGCTTAAAAACTAAAACCTGCCAAATTTCCGCAATTATGTAAAGCGTCATATCTTTAAGCTATTCTGAAAACGTGACTTATTAGTTAATCTCAGTTTCTAAATAAGAAAGCATTGTATCATGAGCTGAATCCGCAGTCGGATGGTTGGAAAGTTTTAAGAGACCTTTAAGATTCGAGTATCTAAACGTGTCTCATTAAATTAATGAATTATTCGGAGACCTTATATCCTTTTAGAAATAAAGAATTACTATTTCGGCGTGCTTTGAGAATATCTTTAGCTGTTTGATTTTTGTGTGGAATGAATGGAAGTCACTCCACGTCCTGTCCTATTGAAATGTAACTTTCTTTGTGTAATTGAAAAGAAGAAGAAACAGCAAATCCTTTTTCTCTTCACAAAGTCTTCACGTCAACTACATACACACTTATATACTTATCTATGTACTGTCTTTGTGAAAGTCACCGAAGCCTTGAAGCCCCGTCTTTCTTAGTCCCAATTCTTCAAAATGGCAACTCAGACTCTCCTGTCAGAATGTGGTTGAATTGACTAACGAGTGTGTCCTCTGCTCTCTCCATAAACTGCCAATGTTTATGTTATTCTTGATTCTTTATGGTTCTCATTAGATTTAATGTGTGGCAACCTCAAAATTTGGAATCGTTTTATTGACATCACTTTATTTGCATTGCGTATATAAAATGTAAAATAAAATTTATGTATTATTTGAATTGCTACAATTTCAGAGTTTTGAGCACTCAATTATCTCAACGAGAATATTTATGGAACAATTTGAAACACGATGCGACTAATTGTTCTGGGACTTTCCGGAAAGAGGAATTCCCTGTATTGTTCGTTGAATTTATATTCCAGAGTTTAATCGTACCTTGGAGGTCCAGAGATACAATCTACTACTTGATGATCCTTGTACTCTTTCTGTTTAGAGATAGCAAAACGCTTAGCTTTGTGGTGAAAACTTTCACTGATAATACGCAAAGTATACAGATTAACTTGCCATTAAAGAGCTCTGCGATTCTCACAAGAGCCATTCTATAATATGGCTTTGTTATTACTTTATTACAAAATTCAAAGCCCCCTTTACACTAATAATTATAAGGTTCATGCACAGTCATAATTGTTATACGATCATTATGAAATGCATGTTAATTAATTCATATTTGTAAATGAGGGGACTTACTTGGGATATTAAAGAATCCATGAGGTCATTTGAGAGGAAAGCAGCAAGAAGAAGATGAACCAATGCGAGTGCAATGGAAGAGATGACCGCGACCCATCGTGGAAGTGGCATCATTGTGTTGATTGCAAACATTAAGATGAATATTGGGATGAGAGAATCTCCAGGTCTACTGGGGGCAGAAATATGAGTGGACAAAAAGATGGCGGCCGACAATGACGAAATCACCAGCAAACTTAAAGCCACAGCAAAACTTCGTCTTTGAAATAATGGGAATTGTGCTACGAGAAATATAATTAAGAGGATGGACAGGGTCGTAATTAAAATGGAAACTTCTTCAGTGGTATTGACCACAGTCTGTTTAAAGGAGGAAGATGTTTATAGTTATCATTAGATAAGACAGTTGGTTGAGTTACTTACATGACCTACGACGAGTGCGACTACGAGGAAGGCGGTGGTTGCACATGACGCCACAAGGAGAAAGGAGAGGAAGAGGGAATGTTGCAGACGTTCCCAATAAGCCACGTACACGCTCTCCAAATCTATCTCGTCTTTCCCCATTTTATTCCGCTTTGATAGACACGCTTCTCACAACTTTCACGGAAATATCATCCCATTCACTTTCTCCTTACTTTCCCTCTCCCATCTTCAATTAGACTTCCAACCCATTTTACGCTTTGCCTGCCGGAAAATAAATTTTGCAATTTAAACCAACAATCATACACAAATAAAACGTTGAAAATTTACTCAGTAATTGGCATAACATACAAATCTCAAAACTTTTTCTTTTAACAAATATACCATAAAAAGGACGACTAAAGAAGAGTGGTAAAAGAGTGGGGATGGGAAATGTGAAGAGCTCTTTGCTAAAGGACTTGTAAATATTTTCAAAAAGATTTTCTTTATAAAATGTGGTTTATGATAAGACCCAACGGAGCATGAATGCCATTACATAATGTCCACAATAGAAGCAGCATATACATTTACAGTCACCAATATGAATAATCCGGCTTCGCAACGTTTATAAAATGAAGCATTTTGCTACAAACCTTGAGCAAAACTCCCTTGGAATAGAATGACGGATTTGCCTGTGGCACATAAAGTCTCACATAAAAATAGTTGCTATCAAAAATTTATTAAAGTTGGGATAGGATCTAATGGGATCGTTATTAGTTGAGATATGCTGAGAAGCCATGAGACAAGTTTCACAGAGCCTGTAATTTCTACTCCTTAAAACTCAATTTGTAATGTGAAAGCGCAATTTCATTATGTTTTCATTCACCCAGATTGCATGACACTTATGCAAAAATTACTTTCTCCATTAACTGAGGTGAATTTCGTTTCTACAAACTATGATAAATTTATATCACATTTTGGGTTCTACATAACTGAATTTCTAAACTTGACTGATGAAAAAAAATCAGTAAGTTGGTAAAAGAAAAAAATGAAGTTTTCAGCAATCAAATTAATCTTTGCTGCTGTAGAAAACTCTCTTGTAAATTCTCATTAGAGTCAAGGTTCTTAATAATGTTAGCTCGTGATACTTTCATAATATTCTGCGATCTATTATACAGTTAATTTGCATGCATATGTAGAAGCTATAATGAAGCAGAGAGGTCTAAATTGCTTTACTTTTGTATTAAATTGATCCAAAATGATCCTAGTTAGTTCTTACAATGGACAGGTTCAGGCTGAAAATGAAAATGAGATTAAGATATCTGATGCATAATTCATATTCGAATTTCTATACCCAAATTTACTTGTCATGTTGTCCAATATTATATGAAGAGAAAATTATGACAAAGTTTTAGGTTTTAAATGGAATATTTTAGCACATTGAATAAATTAAGCTGCTGTCAACTATAGAATAATCCATTGTAGTGAATTAGGTTTCAAGTTTTAATACAGTCCAGTAACACATAATAATTTATTAGTAGTGCATAGCAAATGTGCCAATCATTATTTTCAGCACATTATTGACGTACATGTACATAATTGCATTGACCTCAAAAATACATATACACAAGTCCTCAAAATATAAGCAATTCAATTCCACCATTAAAACTTTGATAAGATCGGCGTCAATAAGGCAATAAAAGCTGTACTGCAATCTTTTTCAGTCAAAAGTTAGTCAAAACATAACATTTAGCATTATTGCATGATTTAATATATTTTTGTGTGAATATGTAGGTGTGAACAACAAAAAAGTGGTTTCTTTGTCACGACTGAAAGAAACCACTTTACGATAAGAACGCGATTAAACAAATTAAACTGACAAAGTCCTTTCACAACCAAAATTTCAACGGCAAGAAAAAGTCAGGGATGTCTAATGCACTTATCAATTAACATTCTTCTAAAAATAAGTAAATTCTAAAAGGAATAACAAAAATTCTCGTTCTCTTGTAAATCGTTTTTTTGGCTTTACAATTTAATATTGAAAAGAGTATAGAGATATATTACTGGTTAATGATTTATAAATCGAAAATTTCCATCATGTAATATTTTTGCATGTCTTGTATAACTCAGACTGTAAAAACACAATATAGCAGACTGCTCTGAAAAAGAAAGTAGAGCACATCCTTTGCAAGTATTTTTGTCAGTGCTATTTTTTTATCAAGAAGTAGTGTGTCGCTATTACACCCACGTGAAAATGAAAGCTGTACCTATGTAGATATAAATATTAATATAACGTTTTTTTTTTTAAATGAATGGCTGTTCGTTATGCAGAGCACACAGATTTGAGAATTCCACTTGAACGTAGCCAAAGGTTCTCAGAAAAGATGGCAATTTTATCTCCATTCACTACATGCACTGAAAAGTCTGTCTGCTAGGCACCCAGATTTTGCTGTCAAAACTTGAAACATAAGCACAACTGGTGGCTGCTTACTTGTTGCTCTACATTCAATCTCTTATTTTTTTTATTAGAAAATGTAATAAAAACATTTAATTTTGGAGTACGTCATTAAGAAATAAGGAATCAATTTACCATTAAATTATTCATTGCTAATAAAGTAATATAATGTATATTAATTTGACATGGTTCGATACTGTAAAAATAGCACGTTATGCAAAGAGCATCTACTTAATCTAGAGTCTGAAATCAAATTATCTAACTAATCTGTCTTACTAGAATTATTATTAGCCCACTTGAGTAACTCTTCAAAGCACAATTAGATTAAATTGATATTCACTCAGTAAAGTGTAATGTAATTATCTAGAAGAAATGAGGGATTAATTGGTTATCGGGTATGTTAATAAAGTTATGCCCCGAAATCACAAAATTATCATATGCTTAAGCTTGGACAAACATAAAAATTCTCATCACGAAATTCATTTACAAAGATAACAATTTTTGCTTCAACTTCAGCATGAACTATAGGTGCTCATTTAACACATTGTCTGAGGACAGTGAAGAACAAGTATCAATCTAATTTGAAATTTCTATAAAGGATTAAAGTTGTACATACAGTCGTCTGAAATTAACTTTGGTTCTATTCACAAGGGTGTGGAACATTGCTTCTGCTTCACAAATCAGTTTCCGTTATAATTCTCAAGATTTGCTCCTTTTCTGGCAGAAAGCAGAGATTCAAAGTAATTCAAACTTTAATTTAACAGCAGAAGCATCCAGCCAAAAAGTTTCATGAATATCTTTCATGCACGAATGCAGTCTTTAGAATTTATACTAAATTTGAAGAGACAGGTTTCCGTCAATATATATTAAGACGTCCAGTAAAGATAAACCGCTGGCCTTTAATCAACGCCAAAATTTGAATTTACAACCGTGTCAACTTGATTTTATTACAATTGATGACTCAGAACTAAGTATAAGTTGGCTGTATGATATAATGGCAATTTAGAGCTCAATAAATTTCTAGTGGAGTGATGAATTTGAGATAAAGCATATAGCAAGGAAAGTAGATCCGCCATTACTTTCTCCATGAATTTCCATTTTTTGCCCAAGGATTCAAAATTGCCTTTGCAGTTGACAAATCCGTACGTGAAATTTGCATAAAGTTTCTATCGCTCTCTACTTCATAGTCCCCCGGTGTGGCATTTGGAGTTCATGTTGCCTTTCTTTTTTGAACACAACAACTCGAGTTTGATGAAACTTGTAGAACAGAAAAAAAGACGGGAAAAACAACAATTTATTGAACTATTTTGGTTTATCTCATACAATCTTTAAAAAGAAATGATGAACAAAGCAAACTGCTCTATTCCCACAAAAACTCTTGTTCCCAAAAAATAATGCATCTAATTTCACATAGACGAATGACTAAATAAACACAAATAGAATTGTCATTCTAAAAGATGATTTTCTAGTGTTTACACAAGCCCATATGTTAAAGTTCAAGTTGATTTTCGACAAAATTTTAATCATTTTATTTCTCGGAAACATTTCCCAAACCCAACAACGAAAAATCTCTTTTTAAATTCTAGAAAGATGAACAAACAAAACTTATGTTGACACCACATATCAATTCATTTAGAATTTTGATAATTTAATAATAATAAAGTTAGATATTATCATTTATATTGGAATGTGTTAATATTAATAATATTACAGCATGATTGCATATAAAGTTGCTTCTAAATGCTAACGAGAGACTAAGTAATTGCAGATATATTGTATTTACAAAAGAAACGTGACTCACGATCAGCTTGGGCTTTATCGTCAACCATAATCAACATGGCAAATCATTAAAGGTGGCAAACTAAAGCATTTCGTTGACAATCTATAAGTCAAAACAAATGTCAGTCAATCAGTCAACAGTTCAGTAAATGGCGACATTTCAAAACTCAATGTGTTGAGAAATTCGTAAAGGAAAATTAGATCTCATTACTAAGCAGGACTTTTAATTACAATATTCAAAGTAGTGTATTAATTACCCATAATAATAAACATGCGGAAAATACATACAAACGTTTAATTACCAGTGCTGCCATTTTCATTAAATTCAATGGTTTAACAAATTTCCGATTGCAAACGACTTATTTACTTTCATTTAATGTTTTGTAATGACAGTTCATAAATGCAAATCCCATAAATATTCCAAGCCAGTAAAAGCTTAATGGAGAAGCTCATCTCGTAAACGGCAGGAGTCATAATAGATAACCTTGGCTGAGGTGAAGTAACAATTTAATGAGTAGCTTATACGATAGATATGAAACAACATTGATAAATGGTCCACCATGACGCTAAAAATGTAGACAGGAAGAAGCACACTGTAGTGTCATTTAGTTTGGCAAAACTCTTTTAAAAGCCATTCAATCTGCACTATAATCACACACCATTCATCGATTCATCTAATGATCTAATACACCTCTCTTGTTTAGCTACCCAGTGAAAAATGTCCTGTAGAAATATTCAACCGTATTAAATGATTAAAATTGATTAAATATTCCAAATTGTACGGTATAACATTAAGTTAAGGCATTCATTCTATTAATTTCTACAATGCAATGGATCATTTTGATCTTATTCTTGCAAGCCGTTTCTATCAAATGACAAAGAAGAGAAGCCAATTGAAAAATGAACCTTTCTTAGGAGTTCATTAAAAGCCAATTCAGGAACATAATCTTTGTCGCATCCTAATTGAAATGATATCAATAGCTAAACCACTTGAGGGGAGATGCTTTTAATGTTATTGAATTCGTTCTCGCATCAACGCAGATTGGAATGATAGCACTTTTGTTACCGGCAACCGGCCACAGACTTATTGTGCCACTGTCAATCAAAAATCTTCAACCCACTGCAGTGCGTCACAATTTCACTGACTTCCAAAACGGGACACATTAATCAAAGTCATGAACTCCGCCGCTTTTGCATATATAGATACATAGATTGAGCATCTGTCCTAGACGAAAACAATGCATGAAAGTGTTTTCAAAGTCTAGGTCCCAAAGGAGCACACTTTTCTAGAGCAGCACTGCTGAGTTATATACAATCATACTGGATTAGTTCCAAACAATCATTAAGAAAAGGCTTTGTCTAATTTAGCTTGGTCACTACTGCAGATATGGCCAGTGATGAGGATTAATTTAGAATTATAGCTTCTGCAGGAATTAGTTCACTTCCACACCATTCGTCTATTAATTAGCAGTCCCAATCCACTCGAATACATTTTGTTCTAACTAGAGTGTGTTTTATACTGACAGTTATTAAGTTAGTTATACGCTAAATCCATATACGATAATAATTAAGTTTTACTAGAAGCCATAACATAACGAGAAAGTCGATGCCATTATGCACAAAAATGTTTTAACATACAGTTTACTTTTCCTTCCACAAACTTAGGTATAAATTATAATTTTAACGAGTTGAATTTGGCGTGGCACCTGCTCCTATTATATTTTACAATTTGAAAAAGAATGGCCAAACCTTAAATCTCAGTCAGTGCCTGTGAGGTAATAATTATTTATTATTTCGCTATTAATGTGATGTCCTGTGGCTATGCAAAAAAACCTGCCTTCCTTCAGGTAGACTAATTTGAGACAAAATTAATTTGTATATTTTAGGTTGGGTGCTATATTGCAAGGCACAAAACATTAGTTTGCCAAGCACTAATTTCAAGGTGAAGAACACAATGTTTCTCTGTCAATCAAAAATGAACTCTGGTATAACGCAAAAGAGGCATTGCCGAATGCGTACAACACAATTATGAGTTGTTCTTTTGCATCCGGACGAAACTAACCAAGTATTTGCCACAGTTTAAAATCCATGCACACATGCATATCTATGTACTTGCAAAAATGTAACAATATAAATAAATCCATCCACCTTACTTATATTTGCAAGCAACATGTGTGGCAAACAAGTGCCAGTTGAGCATAACTGCTTCTGGCTCTACTATCCAGAAGAATAGCTTTGATAATAAATTCTTTACTCTCACTCGAGTCATGAATTAGAATAAATCTGACTTTTAGATGTGAACTTGAGAAGATTTAGGTCGAAACCTCGAACAACAAGAAGCCGTGACATTACTACATAGGATGCATCTAATCTTTAAATCGTTGATTTGTTGAATAAAACTTATAATAGTCTTTTTCAGTACAAGGTCGGCGTAGTCAACTTTAAACCCTGATACTGAACTTGCTTCTTATTTTTACGATGAGCACTCCCACGCTGCATTTTGCAAACAAAGTTTTTTGATTAGCCACAGATTGATGTTGGCACAAAGGACAAAGGTCGTTTCAGAGCTCATTTTAAAAAGTAAAATAGAAATTTTTATTTTAGATCAAAAGATACGATCCAATCAAAAAGACCAGCAGTAGAATACTTTTATAGGCCCAATTTTATTGCTTTAGTAAATTAGAATCTATATTGTGACATTCTATTTATCACTACCATATCTGGATAGTAGTAAGTAGTTAAAAATCTCATATCCCATCTTTTTTGACTACTGATGAAATTAATAAATTGATAGTTTTGTCATTATTTTTAACTCCTAGTAATAAGGAATATTGAATTAGTTTTATTCTTTGCGCATGTTGGATAACGATTACATCATCATCACATTTATAATTACTGGTGATGATAATTTCTATTCCACAGAGTTCCTGAATAAGCATTAAATGCAACAAGTACAAATTGCCCCATTTACACACTCCAAATAACTAGACGTGCTTCTTACTTGTCTGTCTCATTTTCCCACAATATATGTATTATAGCAAAAGACCCTCATCTTCAGTGGTTATTATAATATATGCTAACAACCGGTGAACTACATAATAATGTTTTTTTTTGCTTGGTTTCTCTTATCAGATTTAATTTATAGTAAAACTTTAATTACTATTTATAAAACTTACGTTAATAAATGCAAATTTTCAAGTTGATTTTGAAAGTTCACAGGGAAGAGTGAATAATTAGTCGTATCAATTCAATCCGATTTACTTCAGCTTTTAGTTTTAATTTTTTACTTCAAAAATTGTGAGGGTTAAACAATATATTTCACCTTTTCTCACTTTTCCTCTTCCTGGAATACGAATGCGAGGAATTCTTGTTTGTTATGCAGAAAGTAAACCAATTACTTCCAATTTACTTTTGTTTGCTTAAAAACACCACCGCACACAATTATATATGTATATCCTATCAAGTACTTTCAACAAGAAAACTCGAGTGGATTTTCAAATCCAACGTCACTTTCAGTTTTCTTGAACAATAATCACTCAATTAAGATTTTGTATGTTGGATTTCAAAGAAAGTTTAGTTTACAAAGTGTACTCGGTTGAATTTGACTAATAATCCATTTTATTCTTTCTGCTTATTACCAGAAAAACTCCCATTTCTCTTTTTCGCTTCATCACAATTCTCTTTTTTGCTTTCACTAGATTGTGCTTGTTATTTTTCTTTATAAATGTTGTATAACTCAATTACCTTTCAGTTGGATTTGTATTAAAGTAATATTTTCAAAGAAGTTGTTGAATTTGCACATTTATCAAGTGAACTAATTAAGAATGCTTTCAACCAATTACTTTAAGTCGACTGGCTGACTATTTGAAGAAACAAACTATATAAAATTCAAGTTGGAGATTCCAATGCTAAATTTAAATAAACTGTTGGAAAATATCAAGTAATAAAACAGTCTCACATTTCTATTTCTGACAAACTTGTAAGACGAATTATTACTGTTGTTGGAACACTATTAGCTGTCAAATTAGACGAGTGCACAGCGTAGTTTGTCAGCTCATCATCAGCTTGACTGTTGAATATAAATTGACAAGATGGTTAAAGTTAAGGTATATCTAGTTAAGTGTGGCACAGAGAAGAGGCACAGAGAGAGTCCATCAACTTCAGAGTCACGGACTCAACTGTGAGACAACAAAATCGCTGCGAAAAAGTTGCTCACTCTTCTTCCAAATGCTTTTACTGTGTGTGGGGCAAAGGAATAATATCGCAAATACAGAGCCCCGATGAGAATTTGGCTACGGCGATATTCTATTTATCTCACTATGGGGGCTCTATACTTTTTTTCGTGCGTGTCGCCCTGAATTGAGAATTCTGAAGTTACATTTTACACTTATCCGTCAACTGTTTAAAAATTAAACAATTCCATTCATTCATGATTCAACAATCGTCTTTCGATGCAATAAGCCGCGTGTTGTTTTCCACGCAATTAAACGCCAAAGTTATATAAACTGCTTGTTTCAATCCAATAACCATTTGTATTCCGTGTAAGCTAATAACAATTTCGGTTTACTTTTTGTTTAAAAATTATATAAACAGCATGTTAACAAAGGAATTAATATTTAGTTTTAGTTACAGTTGACCACGATAAAACTTGGATAAAGTTTAACTGTTTATAGTCCAGATATTTTTTTCTCCCTTCATGCAATGAAAAAGGAGAAACATGTGTCAATTCAGTTCGCTTACTGTCAATAATACTTATATGTAACAGAAAAATGTTTAATGAATCCTTTATTCATCAAACGGCTTTGGATTTTTCATGATGTATTAAAAAGGTTATTAATAAGAGGCAGGCTGTAGTTCAATTTTCGGATGAATGTAATGTAGCTTACCAAGTTAAACATTAATGCTCCAAGTAAACATGCCATTCTCAACACCAAAGGAATAAATATATAAAAGTTGGCCATGGATGTTTCTGAGTGATAAAAGCCCAGTTCAAAGGATTTTAGGGCACAGTTCCACCACAAAATAAGATGAGCTGACAGTAAAATATTCTCCGTGCTACGAAAAGTCTTGAGACATTTTCAGTCGAACAAGAAAATGATACAACTCAAACAACTACAGTCAACTTAATTTAAAACAAGTTGAGGATATTAAAATGCAAATTAAAAAACTTTCGTTATAAAACACTCAAATGTATAAAAGTAATCATTTCTTAATATCCCAAAATCCTATCACATTATATGAGTGTAAATTGTAAATTACGTTTATCCCGGCATTAAGTGCTATAATGTATAATGTATAGCTATAAAGTATTTAGAATTCGACAAGTTCGGAACTGGAAATTGAACCTTGTTAATCAAAAGAGGAAAAAAATTCCATAACCCTATTTTTAAAAAAAATTACAGATGCTTTACATATAAATAACGAGCAGGTTGAAAACATGACATTTCAAATCTATTTATTTTGTGGGATTATATTTACGCAGCCAAGAGCATGCATAATATACAGAATATATGGTTGGTTGTCCTCGTTTGAAATCCCTTAAAATAATCACGCATCATTTTATAAAGAGGATTATGCACAAGGTCAGAGATATAAATAGTCTGCAATGACTCGCTACATTTGATTTCGTGATTTGTAAAAACTTTGCAAACATTTTAGCTGAATTCAAGATATTATGATGATCACGAATAAATACACGATTCTTATATTTAAAAGATGACAAAAATGTCAATCAACATTTATTTTTAGACTGATAATGGAGTTGGAAACTTTTTCCGGTGGGTTGCAAGACACTTTGGCGTGCAAAATACATTTTGACTATATTCAAAGGGAACTTTCCCAGAAATGTCTGTAGCACATTCAAAGCATCTAACTAATACAGGCTGCTTTTCACTGTTTCTCTTGCACTGGGCTAAAATACGTTGTTCTGCGGCTAATGCTCTCTAAAAACAAAATTAATGGATTAATTTTATTAACTAATCAAAATGTCACAGAAAAGTTTTAATGTCAGCATAATAATAATACCTTTTCTCTGTCACTGAGGTCCAGGAACCTTTGTTTTTCTGTTTCATCCTTCTCCTGCTGTTGTCTCTGTTGCTTTTTCTGTTTTTCTTTTTCGCGTTTCATTTTATTTGCCAGTTTCTTCTTTTCAGCTTTCTCTGATTCTAATTCTTCGGTTAACGGGGCAGGAATTTGAGCCTATTTTTTAATAAAACATATAAATCAAAAATCTCAAATTACCAGCAAATTACAAAAAAATACCAAAATACCTTTTTATAATCGTATTTTTCTGGAAATTGGCCCATAAACCGTCGAAATTCATTTCTACTTTCTTTGCTAGTAGCTAAGTTGTATGGGAATTTTCCACATTTATTTTTCATAGCAGGATCGCATCCCATTTCAAGAAGAGGCCTGGAATTGAAATTATGTAATGTAACAAGTAGTTTTCAAAATAATAATAATTATTTGAGCACTTACCAAATAGCACCAATTACATTTTTATAAGCGGCTAAATGCAGCAAATTGGAATCATCTATATCAATTGATTGATTTATGACTTCCTTAAAATTATCATCAGACAATATTGTAGATTCGTTTCTTAAATCGGTAATGTGGGTTTCAAATTCGGAAGATAAGTTCATAATAGCATCGTAAAGACAACCAATCACTCCTTCTGGCTTAGGAAAAAACGTCTCTTTTAGTTTTTTTGGTTTAGATTTCTTTGGCTTTGTTTGTCGTTCTGCATTTATACTGTCATCAAATTCCTTTAAATGAGTCAAGTCAATATCTTCAGCTATTTCTTCAAATTCTACTAATTCACTATCACTAAACTCATCACTAGAAAATTTGCTTTCTTTGACGGGACATTCTTTTCTTTTTGGTGATCTCGATCTTGCCCTATCCACTGTTTTCTTATGAGGGCTGAGATTTTTGTTTTTACTAATTTTGGGGTTCGTTGTAAGATGTTCCGACAAAAATCTGTCTTTGTTATCTATTTGAAACAGGTTTTAATATATTTCAATGAATGTACTATTCATATTGTTTAACGATAGTATATTGTTATATGTGTACCGTATATGTGAAGAACGGTCAGGAGAGAATGAACCCGTTTTGCTTCTGAAAATGTAGGGCGCTTTGTTGGGAATGGGATAGAACGTAGTTTGTTGTCATTCCGTTGAAATGGAGGGGATTTACCACCAAACAGTACATTAGAACTAGAACCAACTGCTCGATAAAATATCAAGGAGCATGTCGATATCTGCGTTTTCCATGCATCTGTCAATTCTTGAACGTGCTAAACAAAAAATATTTTTTTTTTAAATTTAAAAAATTATAGTCATTTTTATAATACCTGAGCAAATGATTGTTCGTTGTAGCGTCGCAAACTTGCACCAGCAGATTTGGGATGTGAGGATCCACTTTTAGAATCTTTTGCCCCCTGGGATCCTCCCTGTTTTGCTCTTACAGTGTAACTATGAAATGTCTTGTGTAATATAACTTGACTTCCTGCCATTTTCAATTTATATTTAGGGCACTCCGTAGCTGATTTTTTTTTTTAAATAATAGTACCTTGGAAGACAGCACCAACAAAATGACCCCCACTAACCATTATAATTGCGCATTTCAAGGGATTTTCCAAAACTTTCATAAAATTTTTCGAAGTATCCAAAGCCTACAATAAAATATCAATCACTCTGGTCAAATATTGATGCATCTTTCATCATGCACGCATAACAAGGTTATATAAACCCGACCTCAGCAACTGATTTGTATAATCCGAATATTTTTCCGTTTTCATTTTCATAATAAACTTTTGGCGACTTTGCCAGTTTCTTTTCGTCCATTGTAAGAGCATCTAATGACTCTTCTTGACCTGGCAGCGATATCTGAGAAATCTTGTTCATCAATTTATCTACTGCTGCTGTAGATGATTCATTATTTGTCGATTCCTCTTCAGAGTCTGACCCTTCGATACTGGATAAATCATCTGCAAATTCAATTTATTTTTAATAGCCACAATAAGAAAGTATACTAAAAGTAAAGTTACCCATCATTTCAGAAAATCCAGCTTCAGTCACTGGAGTTTGTCCATGGATTTTGCGTTTGACATTATATCGATGCCAATCCAGTTTGTAATGTTGACGAAGTTCGAAAACATCGTCAACAATTAATCCACAACTACTACAAGCTAATTTTCCTCCGGTTTCTAGTTCATTATTTGCAGAAGTTGTTTCTTCAGCTTTTGAGTCTTCTTCATCATCGGATACATCAAAATCCAGAACAACGTTTCCGTCAAACTCTTTAGGCAACTCCTCCTCTTGATCGGACGGCAATTTGAAGGGAGTGACGCCAACAAAGAGTTTTGTTATCTCTGATTTATGGGATGGATTGAACAGCTGCAGTCGACTGCATTTCTTCTGTTTACCTTTCCGAGGACTGCTTGTGGGACAAGACATGGTGACCTAAAGACAACCACCAAAATCGGTTTATAAAAATGTCGATGGTTATTAACAGCAATTATCTTACCGGAAAGTAGGTTAAATTTCAAAAATTCAAGGATACCGAAATTGTTGACGAAGTAAACGTTTGATGAGGTTTTGATTCTCGTGGTTTTTTCAATGGTTTGACAGTTTGAGATGAGACTGGTGAAAGTTGTGAAAGTTGTGAAAGTACAAAGTAGCAATATCCCCAAAATTTCGTGACTACATGCCAATGAAATAAAATGCAACATGATTTTTTATGAAATATTCGACCTCTCAGATTTAATTAGCTTTACTTGTTTTTTGGGTACTAGATATAACATGATTACATTTAATTTGGCGTTTTTACAGCTTTCTCCTTATCTTTAGTTTACTTAATGAATTTGGGTATTTGTATTAGTTTTAAAGGAACAATTTTAGGTATTGGAATAATAAAATATGTGATAAAGTTTAATTTTTTTGGATATGAACAACGAACAAAGAAAATGAGACTGGGTGACGCTTCTTGGGAAGGGGAGAAAGCTCCCGATGGGAAAGTGTGTGGGGTTTATCGTAGGTGGCACAAAACTTGGCAGTTTTAAAACTCTTTGTGAAGCGTCTCATTTATTCTTTTATAGAATTTGAAATTCCAAAGTTGTGGTTTTTGAAAGAATATACTTTATTATAATAACAATGGATATATCTTTCACATATGAGGGTGTATGCAAATGTTGGATGGGATTTAAAACTCAAAATTCATATTTTATAAAAGGGCGAGTTCCAAAGACAGTTTTAGTGGTTTTTATAGGATGGATGAATAGGCCATTTATTAGTTATAAATTCTAGTTGGATTATTATTAAAGCAGGCTAAACCAAGTGTGGTCTTTATGATTAAATAGAAAAAGATGAGGAACTTTAGTATTTCATTTTCAGTTTTATTCTTACAAAGTTTCACGATAACCAAGGGAGAGTAAGAACTCTTGGTTTTAACACTGTCTGAATCTGAATGAATTTGTGGGAGAAATTTATGGTCTCCATTGTATGATGTGTTGTGAAATAGTCTCCCTTGTTATTATACACCCTCAGAGAGATCCCTGCTACTTTTTATGCAAGGGAAACTAGTTTTTGAGAAGTTTTTATATTATGGGAAATGAAAGTTGGTTGTCTGGAGGTGTTTGTATTTTGTATGCATAATGGGACGTCATATGAATGCTATACACTTGGCACCTCCAGGACTAATCTTCCCAAAGAAATAATGGCCTTCCCCTGTCCTTCCTTTCGGCTGAATTGGGCTACAGATGACTTCTTTTGTCAAAACTCCCAACGGCATACTCAACATTGCCTTCCCAGGTATATTTTTACCCATTCTACATCATCCTTTGTATGGAAAATGGGAATAACAAATATAAAATACAACAAAAGATCAGAAATGACGAAGAGACTTTTATAATTGTAAACTGATCTTGTAGTTTGTCTGCGTATATTTTTTTGATTGGGAAAAAATGAATAATATGTCAACTGTCATGTTCAAGAATATTTTTTTTGTATTTTTTTTACAGAGTCTGGTCAGAGCCTTGGAGCGTGATGGAGATGGACAACAATTTAGATAGCCAATTTATCAGAGGACCATTATGTACATCCCTAGCAAACAGAGGAGCGACTGGCCTTTTACTGCCGACTAGAATCATAATGATAATGGGCAAGTGCATGGAAGAGCAAAAGTCCAGCCAACAGAAATTGGGCTCGACTGTGAACAGGCTTCCATTAGCTAATAGCATTTAGGAATTAGGAAGCAAGGGACGGAGTAGAATGGACGAGGATAGTTAGCAGTTACTCACGACCAACTTTCCCATTGCTACAGAGTGGCTTGACTGACTTTTTAATATGACTCTGGAAGAAAGACCTTGGTGAAATATTTAGAAAGGCTGATTACACTTTTTTTTAGATCGCTGAGACTGGATTCAAAAGTCCCCAGATCCAAATGCAATTTATTCATCGGCATTTACAAAGTGTGTGGACATTGGCTGTCTTCCTTTTTATAAGGGCTGGTGATATTTCGTAAAGGGAAATTCTGAATTCCAAGTTGTGTGTGATTTTAGAAGGAAATGAGATGAGGGGAAAGAAGGATAAAAGTCTTAGGGAAATGATGGGAACACATTTAGTCCCCGGCCATCAATTAAGTGAGTTTCCAATCCAATGGCAATATTTTCACACAGTTGCTGAAGTTGCACACTTTTTTGTCCTTTTATATCTCTTAACATGAGATGCATTCTACATTTCAACCAATAAGATGTATGTTCTTGAGTCTGTCCACTGACGACTACTTAAGAATGAATTTCTACTTTCTCCTTCTGACCACGTCTCGTGTTCTCTCCCAAACATTATTGATGAGTTAAAGCTTTCCTTCCTTTTTCCATATTTCCATTTCCTCGGCTGCCCAGTCCGGGCTTAACCCCACAGAGCTCCTTTCACCTTAATTTGGCTTAGTGGAAGATAATATGTCATTGTCTCAAAGGATAGATAAAATGCTGACCATTTATTCTACCAATTAGATTAGTTTTGTACGTGCTTCTCAAAGAAAAGAACATGGCCAACAAATTGCTTGTTTTTTTTATTTCGATTTTTTTGTTTCAATTTATGTAATTTATTATTAATAATTATTATTTTTAAGAGTACCTTTACATTTACCAATTTACTTATTTACTATACATGCATTAGCAATATTTTTTTTAAAATTTGCATCGGCAAGTGGTAAAACGAAGTTGGCACTTGTTACAACTTGTTAGTAGCTTCGTTTGTTGAGTCATCACATCTGCAAAAGAGAAAACAAAGTTAGAGCATCATCACCAATAAATCCTCTCTTTTTAGTCTGGTGCTGTAAATTCCAGAAGCACCAATGGATTTAAATTATAAGTGACTTTAATAGTAATGAGCATCAATGCCAACATTAAATTATCCCTTGAAGCAGACTAATGAAAAATTAGAGCAGTCATACAAAAGGAACGGAAGAGATCTGTTGGTGTGGCTTTGTCGTCCCTCATCTCTCCAAACAATGAGACTAATTGGGATAAATTTATGTCAAAGTGGGAGTTTACTCAGCCATCCATATTGTTAATTTATTCTAACAGCGGAAGGAATATTCATATAAATTAAGACCAGTAGCGTGGGGTTAAAAAAAAGTATTAAAAAAACATGTCAAAAACTATAGCGTCTCGGTTTGGTATGCAACCATGTGAAGTGTGAAATATATGGAAATCTTAATTACTCGTAAATTTATACGACTCTTTTATTTTTTGTAGCCTGCGGATGATTTGGGAAATAATGGGCCATGGCTAAAATTACAGTCTTTTTGTCTTTTGTTCGTCCCCTCGGAATGAAATTAATGCTGGGTGTACTAAATGCGTGATATGGAGACCAAAATGGTTGAAAGTCACTAGAGACTTGAAATTTTAAGCTGGATGGGACAAGGAAAACATTTGATGTCTCCACATATCCACCCTCTCTCTCTTCTTCCCTCATCAAATCAGTGGAAAGGCACAATGCCAAAGATGTGATTAAAAAAGAGGGTAGTTTTTAAATTCCAGACTTGGATATCTATAAAGAGTTGAGATGTTGGAGGGGAAGGGAAAGATAAAAGCGGAAAATTAGCAAAGCGAGAGAGGACGTTTGAAAGTGCTAATATGCAAATGAATTAGGTTTACCCTTTTTCATGGGCTATGCATGGGATTCCGTAATTTTTTTACCTATTGTAGTATAGCCATTTTAAATGCTAAGTGAGAGGCTCACTCTCCTCTCGTTAAATGGAAGGGTTGAACAAAATAATAATATTCTTATGAGTCTCAGGAATTTGAAATTCGAACAAGATATATGTAGCACAATAATCCACGAGCCAAAGTAATCTACCAACTCATGCACATGCACTTGAATATGTAATGTGATGTGTAATGTGCGAGGTGATTTTTTATTTCCCGTCCTGAAACAACCAAATTTTATTGAAATGAATGGCAGGGTTTTAAAACGGGGATAAGTGGCAGGGAATTGAACAATTCTTTAATCTTTGTATAGTGGTGCGATTAGATTTTCCCTACCTTTAAACTTTGGTGTATGAACTTATTACATATAGCTCGTCTTTCTCTCTCTCAGTTAAACAATGGCTTGTGGCTGAATAATGGACTGGCAAACCACAATTTGTTTTATTTTCACCTTTGTCCATATAATTCATATCAGATTTATTTTTAGATGGATCAGATTTACTCGTAATCTGCTACTTGCATTTCATTTTGTTGTAAAGAAATCCTTGCTCTTTTTGTATGCAACATTGATGCAAAGCGATTAAACTAACAAAATAAACAATAAAATATTCTTTTACATAAATTGTAATCCCTTATTCATTGGCCAAGGATTCTTTGGGAATAATCTTGTTTCTATATTTGTTTTACAAAAATTATGACTAATTTGAACAAACTACGCAATTCTGTTGCCTTTCTGATTGTTTGAAATTTTTAGAATGAGATCTCACTTATTTGCCTTGTGGGATTTGGGTCTTCTTATTTTTTGTAACAATGCCCAATGGCAGCAATAAAAGTAGAGTGGGATAACGATTTGGCTTGATTGTGATTGCAATCTATAATGGTGATTACCGCACATACGCTACCAACCAACACTGTTTCTTTTCTCTTTGAATTTTTTTACTAAACCATGTAAAACTGAATATGTACAGGATAAAAACTTTCTCTGGGCAGAATGCTTTAATCCGAAAAACAAATAGAAAAGAAGCTTTTACACTTCTTGCTTCATTATTAACCAAATAAGCAAGTTCAAAGAAAATCAAACAAATACATACATTGTACATATGTAGATATATTCTACAATGGAGAATCTCCATGTGCCCATTTTATTTAACCAATTTCCATAATACAAAGACGGAGTTAAATTAAAAGACAAATCCTCCAGAGAGAGAGAAAAAAAAGAAATGTTTACTTGGTTAATAAGACGGGTCTCGTTATTGAAACAATACAACCTTGTTTGCAAAAAAATAAATATCAGACACAATTGTTATGTAAAATAATGACATCGCTATACTCGTAAGAGAAAAGAATTTGGGTATAAATAAATAGCTACTGGTTTGTTCTTTTTTTATTTTATAAATTATCTATTTATAACATGAAAGAGGATAGTTGAAATTGGCAGCCAGTGTTATATATTTAGAGTAAAAAAGCGTGGGCTTGAGACAAGAATTTCAAAATAAGCTTTTAATGAGGACTTGAGCTGCTTTTGCTAAGTAATTAGGGAAAGCGATGAAAGTCACGTATTTTGAGTCTAAAATGAAATAGGAAGAGAGAAATTGCATATTAATGAGAAGGAAGGTAATTTAAATGGAATTAGAGAGAGAGTGGAAGCTGGAAAGAGCAACTCTTGAACTTTGCTTCAACTTTAATGAATCATCCGCTTAATCTCAAAATGATGAGAATTTTAATAAGATTTACCTAATCCTACTTAATATCTTTGATGTTCAATTTTTAAGTCATTTAGTATTATGTTGGTAGGTAAAATGAGTGTAATTATGACGGGAAAGAGAGCCGGGTTTTAATCATCATGGCGTACAGTCTCCAAAAATTGGGGAGCAAATGAGTGAGAGTTGGGAGTTGGTTTGCTGATGAAAATGGGATTGTTCTCATCCCTTTAGTCCTCAGTGTGCGCATGTATTTAAAACTTTCTCCCGTTTCCCTTCGAATCGACCCGGAAATTTATTCTCCCTTTCCCTTGCCCGACTCTCTTTGCATGGCCGCTACCCGCATAATTAATCAACAAGAAAATGCCCCACGTTAATCAAATCCTGTTCCCTGTTTTACATTCTACCCAACACTCAAACTCAAGTGTCCCGATGGGTCCACTTTCATTACAAAACACAACTATTTCTTATTCCAAAACTAAGATGTTAATTCCAAAATTCCCAATCCTCTAATATATCCTCAAGTAGTAAACAGTTAAAAATACTCTCCTCTGCATTTAAATTAGGAAAAAAATAAGTATTTTAAAACTTGTAATATTTAGCTAGCAAAATCCAAGAGTGAAAAACTATAAACTGAACGTTAAAAAACCGAAATAATATGGACCGGAATAATATGTAGAAATGAGAAGGACCCTTGGAGGACCTGAGGCAACCTGAGCCCATTCTTCAAGGGACGCAGGGAGTGCAAAAAAAGGGGTGCAAAAAATGGGTATTGAGCTCAAATAAAAGAATAAGTAATGAAGGAGCCCTTTGGCCGTACTTCTGAATGATATATGTTCCTTCATAAAAGGCCACATCAATACGTAATCAAAGGCCAGGTTTTTGTTCCTTGTAAAAAGATGGTTCATTTTTTATGCGTCCCTGCATATCTAACTGTTTTTTAGTGTCCCGACCTTCAATCTCAAATAGCGTAATTGTATATTGCTTTTTATATACATTTTGCTACAGATTTCAAACGTAGGAACTGAACCCTTGTCACATACTCAGCATATTGCACTTGGAAAATTATCCACATTTATAAACGTCTTTCTTCCCCAAGCACCTGATCCCTGTCAACTAAAAACCATGCACTTTTTTACGATGCCAGCTGCCTACTAAATTTCATTCTGTTTTTTTTTGCAGTAAAAATGTTAAAAGTCACTGTATTATTAATATTAATAAATAAAATTCAGCTTTTGCGTTAATTATAAGTGGTACTTTGTTTCTTTTACATCTTATGAAGCAAACAATTTAATGTACATGAATTTTAATAATAAGTATATTTCCGAGGTTAAATGTAAATGCCCAACGCCCATGTTTTTTGTGCGTGGCAATGTTTTACATATGAATAAAATTATTTCATATTTAATAAGTGGATGTAAGTAGGGTCAAAGTAAAAGTGAAAGGGTAAAGTTCGGGCTGCTAAATAATCGTTTGAAGGATCAGTCCCTTGTTACCTGCCCAGAAAGAGGAGCAAAAAACGGATCTATTTATAAAAGAAATCTTTTGTCTACAACAGCTACCAAATGTCCATCAACTCTAAACCCTTTAGCATTCTGAAAGTGTAGAATGGCTCGTGCCTTTTCAATGAGGGAATGCAACCTGTAAAATTTGTTATTAGAGCTTTTACAGTACATTTATTTGCATTGAAGCAAATGTTAATTTTATTTTTGGTAATAATGATATGCATATATATGTACAAAGTCTATTGTCTGTAGAGTGTACCTTATGACTACTATGCAAACACGCTCTTAAACGAATGTGCTGCAGATTAATGGATTTTTGACAGCTTGCTTCCATCTGATTACTCTGTGTACTACAAATTTTATGTGATAATAAAAGAGCTAAAGAAAAAATATAATTTTCTACACATAGAAATTAAACGTATGTACGTTATAAGTAGAAACATACATACAAAGATTTTAAAGATATGAAGAATAGTTTTCTTCTTTGAGAGTTTTTTAACAAAAAGGAAACGGAAATGAGTGTGTTAGACGCGAGTAGATCGAGGTTTGCATAACATTTATTTTTTTCAGTTTCTTTTCAAATTTATTCCCTCCATCTTTACGCAAATCTTTTGATTTAATATTATGTAAACCCAAAAATAATAATATGAGTTAACCAAATGAATGCAGTTACAAACCATATAAAGAAAGAAAAAAGAAGAATAGAATCTCAAACGTAATGTTTCTCAATCAGAAATACATTTGCATTTTTAGTCTGAATTTACAAATGCTACTGTTTAACATTTTGAAGGAAATCAGCATCGCGGCATAAATTTTAGTGACAATACAAAACTACTTAGAAATTGAGAAAAGAGTTCTTTTTTCTTTACCATTCATTTATTTTCAAATCTTGATTTCAGCTCTGGCGTTTGCTTACACTGATTTCTATTTGGATTTTTTTGTTCTCCAAATAAAGGAGCTAGTAGTAATAACCACTAACCAATAAGACGATTTCTGATTACAGCTGAAGAAAGTTTGCATTGTTTGAGATTTTGTTTGAGATGCTTATTTTAAAGCATTTATTCCCAAGGGTAGATTGTAATTTTCATTTGCACAATGAAGCTCCGGAAGAGCGGTGAAAGTCAGAATTTATGGCTACATTTTTCTGATTACTATGCATGGGATTTACAAAGAGAACGTTATGTTTTTCCATACTCCATTATGCACAATACAATAGACACCACACAAGGAAAATAATAAAACCGCTATTCTCTCTTTAGTCTTTACGTTAAATATCTCTTATTTTCGTTTCTATTTCCCGACATATTTTCCCTAAGCTTGGCTTTCATTTGGAAGAAAGTAACAACTTTCTCCTTAAAGTATCCTTTCTCTCCAAGCCTCTGCTCGAGTTTTGTAAACAAGCTATTTTTATTTCTTTTTCACAGCCACATTTTCTTGTAAGTTTGTAAGATACAAGTTGGTTGTTGTTATATTACTTAAAAAGTACTACGTGTAACGCTGCTCCTTAAGCTTATCTTAAGTTATCTTGTCTCTCTCAAGTCAAACACCTTTCCAAGAAACAAGAAATAAAGAAAATCTCATAAAGAGGAGAATGCATCATGAGTAAGCACTAATGGGAATTTCACACACACAACAAACAAACAGGCTACAACAATATTGCTTGCTAGCTACATCCATTTCGTCAACTACTAAATCTTCATCTTAAATGACGTAATACAGATAACAAGTTTGTACCAAGAGACAAAAATAAAAGAATGAGAAATGTCTGTACAAGAAGCAAGTTTTGGGTAGATGAGTGTAATAATGGATGCGATGCTCTCATTTTGAAACGTAGTCAAGTTTTAATCTTGTGTCTGAAGAAGAAAGGCGTTATTTATTGAGGTATTCGTATTCATTTTCAAATTACAAAACTACCGTTGTCTGTCACCAACATGGAGAGAAAGGATCTCTTTCACTATTTCATTTGCAATGGCTACGAAGTGGCAGCAGCAGAAGGAATGTAATATTGAACACTCTTCTTGTTCTTCACTCAAGCTTGTTGTAAGTACATACGTCCAAATGACAATATATAAAATGCTACCACTCCCTTCAGGTACTGTCTCACTCATTTCAAAAAATGTCTAGTAATATTAACACAAGAGTGTCATCTAAAGAGCAGCACATTCTCATCTTCTCTTTCTCGAATTAAAGTCTGAGGACTTAGCTTGGCCAAGGACTGTCTCATTTTACAAGAAAGAGAAAGAAAAAAAATGTTTTTCGGAATTAGGGACTCGATAAATGTAATTTCCTTTCTCGAAAAACAGACTTTATCCAACAGATCCTAATCCCGGATCCAATTTCTGTAGCCGTGGAATGGAGAAAGCTGCTCCTGGGTTTTATAATAAGCATGAGATCCACCTAGAGCAATCTAATTAATAATGGAACGTTTACTGTAGGTGGACTAAATGTCATTATGTTGGTAAAAAATACAATTTCACCTCGGTAAACAAGAGAAAGGAAAACAATTCTGTGCCTTCCTTTTTAAATTAGGAAAAGTTTTGGCTAGAGTGTGTGCGTTGAAATTAAATGGTAGACATAGCTGATGGCTACTAGTTACTCTCCTCTACTTAGTTTCTCCCTACATATAAATGAAAGGGTTTGATATCATGCATGAAACACATGTGAGAGTGAAGTGGGGACGATAGGAAAAAAGTAAATTGAAGACTAACTTAGTTAACTTTCCTGAAACTAACTCTTTCTGGGAATCTAATGTTGTTCTCATACATAGGATGCATTAGCAAGAAACAGAGAGAGAGAGAGTCACAAGTGTTGTTTAGCCGATCGAGAGAAGGGAGATAAATGGGGAAAGTCAGTATTTTGTATCATTGCCAAGAGAATTGAAGCTATGCTCATGAGGATTCAGTAATTGCATGCGCGCTCATATATATCAGCCATTAATTTCCATCCTCTATTACTACTACCGGCCCTCATTTTGTTAGCTTTGGCAAAGTTATTCCTCTTTTTATTTTAATGGGGAAAAGGGATTATAAATGTTTCGCTAGGTGCCTCAACATCCATTATACCATTTACGTTACATTACATCACATTAAGTGTATAGCATCAGACATTATTAACATTATACAGGCAGACTTTCTCTCATTTCTCTCTGTTTAATGTTGGATATTTTGCAGTTAATCGTGGTTGGTTATGCCAGGGAAATACAGAGAGGGAAAGCACTGAGCTCGAAAAAACAAACACCGTAGCCATTAACTTCCCCGGCTGCTTTTAGCCAACTCACCATTAACCGAGCTATAATAGGATCATTCACCAGAAGACAGGAAGGCGGAAAAAGAAATTAGGAAAGCAACTTTCTGTTTGAATTAACCCGCAGTAAATTTCGTTAGAAGGAATTATCTTGTTTCTCTTGTGTTGCTAAAAAAAGGTAGGAGAAGGTAGAGAAAATGAGGTTTCTCCTTGTGGATGGATCCATTTATAATGGGAGCCCATTAATTTCGTATTTAGATTGCTTTTACTCTTAAGTGACGTCGAGCTTAACAGCCTCATGCCTCATTCCTTCACAGCAATCAGATTAATTCCAACGCCTGGAAAATTAATATGAGCTCTGCCTTTACGGCCCCATATAATTTTATTGGGCTCCCACTTTCTCATTTTAACAACGCCTGTTGGATGGATGGCAAATGAAATTTGGCCACAATTTAATATTCCTCTTTCTTAATCTTCAACAAAGATATTTCCTTATGAAATTAAGTTGTGTATAACTCAAACTTTCTCTATATTTGGTTGGAATGAAAATTGTTCTAGTATATATCATCATTAAAGTTTTAATCAAGGAATTCTCGCCAGTAAAAATTATTACATTCTTTCTAATTCCAGTTTTATTACGCTAGGAATTAAAAAGACTGGGATTTATTAACTACTTGGGGTAGAGACTTTAATCCTTTGCAGTTGGAGAAAGGGAAAATGAAAATCTCAAGTGCCCTTCCACATTCTTTTTCATTATCACAACAGTGGAAAACTTTTAATTTTTATTCTTGCTCATTTGAACATAAAAGTTTTTCTATAACATTCCTTCTCCTTGACTGGAAACTTTGAGTGGAAGGAATGCGAAGCCCTTTCTCTGAAAATGACAATAAAATAATTTCTTCTCATGACTCCAACTTTCTTGGTTGTTGAAAGCTTAAGTGTACAAGGGTGAAAACTTTTTTAATAGTTTGACTATTTTTGTGATTAAGAGTCGCATACCAAGCATCAAATTCCAACCATGATCCCACTTTTTTTTCTATTGTGCCATCAAAATGAGAATCTTGTGAAAGCGTTTCAATCTTGGGAAAACTTTCTATTAATTTCAAAGCATTAGCATAACGTTGTATGGGCCCTCAGATAATGTTCCAACCAACCAACCCTCACCTCTCAAACTTTTATTAATCAAAGCGCAAACTTTCTTCATTTAACTTGAACAGGAGGATCCAAAGTAATCAACGAATTGAATTAATGCTACTAAAACGTATATACCCTCTCCTCAACTTGTACTTGTTAGTAATAGACCATTAAAAAGATACGGGTGAATTTTCTCCATGTACAAAAAATCTCTAAAGTTGCTGTTTTAAAACTATCCAGAAAAAGTTTCTCTCGACTCTTGCTGAGTTAACAACCCATCCTTGGTTTTCTTGTACTAGTTCCATCATTAAATCACTCAAGAACATTAAAGATAATCAAGGAGCAGAACAAAAGAGAAGGAAACGAGCTCTAGTCTCGTAATTGGCAGCGACAGGAGGGACAGAATTTGTTCAAGAAGTTATTTCCTCATCGACTACAACACAAAGTTAGTTGTGCCTACTAGTGACTACTAGTGAGTGAGTAATGGCCATCTGGCTAACTCTCTATATTCTTTAAATTGCAATTGGGAAGAGAAATGAAAATGGAAAGCGGAGGGTCATTTCCACATTTAATGTTTTCTATGTTTCATCAACCGAAGAAGCGGCCAACATCGATCTCAATACTCACTAAATTCCAGAGGAGCAGGATGAGAGGAGAAAGAAGGCCAATCTGTAAAACTAAGACAAGTCTCCACCATTTGATTACTTACAAGTGTATGGAGTAAAAACAGATTGCTCCAATGAGACAAAGGAATGGACCGCTTTCTCTGTACACAATGGAGACCAACAATGGAAATCAAGAACAAGATGCATTATACTCTTCACTCCAATTATTTATCGGGCTAAAGTCTCACTATTTATACGAGTCCTGTTCTGGCATCTACATCGTTTATTTTATTAAACTCTGGCCGTCAGAATACCACCACAATCACGACGCATTTCTTTTCTTAAAATAGGGGCCATTTCAAACAGAAAAAGAGACCCGTGTAATTTAATGCAATGCTATTTGAGAGCACAGTTAACAAAAGTAATACTCGCATAACTTCTATATATATGTACATACGTAAGTGGTGGCGTACAAGTAGCTGTGTGACATGTCAACTCGACACAAGATATATCGGAGACTCTCAACCAATGACATTAACTTGGTTTGAGGGGCATTTTATTGCTCTTTAGCCAAGTATTGGTTGATCAAGAAATTTTTACGTTCTATTTCTCCCTCATCTATTTCTTTGTACATGTAAAAACCCAATAAAAACCATTTCACACTGAAAGGTTAATAATATATATCAGCCATGTGTACACACTTAAATTATTTCCTTGATAGGAGATGTACTATATAAGTATGTGTATACCTTTCTGGAATTTCAATAAAACAAATTCCGAGCTCAACATTAATTTTCCGTTCTGTAGAATCTGCAGATTCTGTAACTTTATAGGATTGATTGAGGGTGACTTTATTTAATCAACGGCATAGCCTTTTGTTTGAAAGGGAGCTCATTTCGGAGAAAGTTTATTATCGGAGGAGGACTCATTAAACGGCTGAGGAGAAATGCGCTCTCCCTCATTTCAGGTTATTGGATTACTCTAGCATCCGTTACAGTGCATTGCATTAAATTCCAACGCGAGCAAAAGAGGAATCAAGAAAATGAAAGCCAAGTCTCGTCTACTCAGCCATTTAAATTTGAGATTGCCTTCTTCCTCTGAGACTAATACGCTCTACTTAATGAGATGAGGTAACGGAGCAAGAGAAGAAAGCACCTGACACTTTAATTTCGCCAAATTAAGTATTAAAATTTGAGTGTTATTACAGGGGCCTAAGACAGGGATGTGTATAAGGGGATAAGCCTAATGGGGAAAAGCAGAGTGAAATGAGGGGAGAAATAAATGGAGAGAGTTCAGTCCGTTTTGCATCCTTCGCATGGACTAAAATTTCCTCCCCAACAAAATGGCGTCCGACTCATTACACCCACAGAACCAACACTATCTAGTTAAGACTTTATTCAATCTCCAGCTTCCTTATTAACTTTTCTAATAAACCATCCTTCTATTCCAAATGAGTTTTCATAATATAGTATCTGGTCTTATATTATTTATGCATCCTTCTTATCCCGTATGCTAAATTCTTGTCATTTCAAGCTGTCTGATTAAATATTCTTGTTTGTTAAAGAAAAGTTATTAGCATAAAAAGCTCAATATCAGTTGCTATCTTTCACTCAGCATAATTAAAGCTAATACTGTTCAGAACTCTGGATAAAAAAGTTTTTTTTTGTCTTCTTCCCTTTTAATCAATCAAACTAATATATAATTTATTAGTAGACTCTTGTGCTTTTTATTATTGAGTTTGATTCATTCTCTACTTTCTAATTTAAGCAAAAGTTAACTACTTTCATTTACAGAGTTTCATTTAATTTGAGATGAGACGGAATATTTACTTAGTGACTTCCCTCTTGTCAATTTTGGTACTTGAAAAATCCATTTCAGCTCAGAGACTATATTTGATGAACTTAATTAATGCAGAGCCCATCCTTTTTACTAGAGTTGAATGGAATGGAAAGTTTTAAAATCAAAATCATGCTCTGTATACACAAAACTCTTTTTAAATAGTACAAACTAATTGAAGATAGTCAAGATCTGACTATGACTGATTGTGAGCTTTGTCATTACAAATTAAGAGTTTTCCTTTTAGTAGCACTCTCTCCCAGTTTAATGCTTCATCAAACCCTTCTCTCAAGTTCAAATAAAAATATTTCCATCAAACTGACTTGACAGTTACTTTCAGGGATTTAAAAAAAAACTTTTAAAAACAAAGTCTAGGCTGACACTAATTATATTTGCATAATAATGAAGAATATATTCCACTCTTTTAATGTAAACTTGGTTTGTTTTTTATTCGTCCTATACTTCATTTCAGCATTTCCTTGATGAGTTACAATAAGATAATTGCATTAAAATCTTTGGAAGGGAGAGTGTCTGGTTTGCAGTCAACGAGCGTGTCATCGTCGTGCTTCATATTTATTCATGAAATAAAAAAAGAAAAGAAACTTGGGGATCATCATGCCTATGTATTCTTCCTATTCATTCCCAAATCCTTAATTTGCATTCTGATTCAGATAGAAAGGGAATACCATGACACAAGACGATTTGCATATGTGTATACGTCACGAGTCTTAATTGGTCCTGATAATGACATGTATTTTTTTTATTTTTTTTTATTTATACTTTCTGTTTATTCTAGTATAAAATTGAAGAGACAGTGAATGAAAAGAAATGAAAGGGGTTAAAAGGGAATTGTCGTTTTTTCTTCTTAAGCATGGCATCCTATTCAATTCAGGGACTCAAGTGTCGTGAAGCTGCTGGAGAGCATAATGTCTTATGGCTCATCCAGTGAATAAAAACAAAACAAAGCACCTTGGAATGAATGAATAAAAGTATCAAATCCTGTGGAGCAACCTTGTATTTTTGGAAGAAATAAATCCCCTATTCATTCCACTTAAAATGGATACATTTCTTCCTGTGAACTCTGCACGGGAAAGAGAAAGATGGAATTGAGACGTAAAGGGACAGGATGATCATGTCATGATGAACACCCATTACTATGCTAAAATCATGTGTCCAAAGAAAACACAAAGTTCTCTCCTTCTTTCTCCTTGCTTTGTGTATTTTAAAATTGGATACATCTTCAAAAGACTCACACTTGTCTTTAGTTTTCCAACCAGTTTATTCATTCGCCTTCTTTGCTTTCCTTATGTATTGGCTTTTTTGCTGGATACTAAACTGGATTTTAAGGATATATAATAATGTATGCAAGCAAGCCTTCACATTGCTAAATTCATGATGTAAAATGTAGAGTGGATGCCCTAC
>JAQIXN010000099.1:0-68473 GCA_034698145.1 Proisotoma minuta | reverse complement strand
ATTGATGATCTTATTCCTCTTTATTTCGGTGGTTGATTTTATTTTTATTTTATTCGTATATTCTTGTACTTTACTCTCCTCTGGTCATTGCTTCTTACATTTTTAATGGCTTATGGCTAATGGATGGTTAAATCTTAAAAGGACGAACCTTGAAATAGCACAGAGCTGCCTTCGGGCTCATTATTAACTAAAAATCAAGTAGAAAACACTCACAAGCTCATAAAAGGAGAATTCAAAAGGTTTCGACGGCTTCTAATAATTTTAAGCGTTTTTCCGCATAAATGAGTCTCTTTGTCTATAAATGGAATTCCAAATGAAATTACTCTTTTTAATCTGCAAAAAATTAATATCTTGTGTATTTATGACACGCATCGAAAGTCGAATAGAAATTAGGGTCAATTTACACATTTAACTTGCGGAGGAATTTTATTGTGCACGTACCAAACAAAGCAGGTAAAGTCTTTGAAACTAGTACAACAAAATTGATAAATATTCCGTCTCTTATTATTTCATTTTATAAAAACTTGTATAAGATCCGAACTCAGGCGTTAATAGCATAATTAAGAGACTAATTGACGTGAAATTAAGTCTAGCTCATGTTTCGTTCTGAATTGAACCTTATTTCTTAATATATTCCCTACTTTTTTACCTTTTGTTTTATGCTGAATTTGCTGGAAATGGCAGATAGGCGAACGTGATGTTTCATCGGGAAAATTCAAAATGAAAACCGTGAAAAATTGGTTACAGACAAAACACAACGCAAAACATGTTCCTTATGTGGATATAAATGGTTTAATTAAAATATTTAATCTCATTAACCAAATCTTTTTAAAAGACCAGGAAAATTGTCTTGTTATATAACTTGAAAATTATTTATTTAAACATCTGCGTCCATCTGCATTAAGAAGATTATAGGTATATTAATTTGTATGCATTTCATAGTTTTCAAATTTCAATGTGATGTCTGATTAATTGGTCTGAACCGTTTTGGACTGGCTTTTAATTTATTCTTTGATTTCTTAATTCCGCTCATTTAACAGATGCCAGACACAAACATTTAAAAATGTGCGTTATCGTTAATCCCAAATCCAGAAAGCCACTTAAATCATGAGTCTTGTAAATTGTCTAAATCATTTTGACCCTATTTAATACACAATGCATACAATGCCACAAGTAGATACAATTTGTACAAAAAACGTCGCAGTAATTTATCTTGGAATTAAAACCAAACCACCAAATTTATAATATCTCCATGTTGCGTAATAAAAGGATGCTTTTGCAATGGAATTGACTCCAGTTTTAATATTTAACATTCAATTGTAATCTGAAAACTAAATACATACGTTCTCGCTAATCACTACAAACCACAACTTCCAAATTTTTAATTTAAAAGTTGTATCCGTTTAAGACTAAGCAAATACCACAAAAGATTTCTCATCTTACATAAATATTTCCAACTTAAATGTATTAATCTAGAAAATGTCAGCAGCAATTTAAGAGGAAGAAAAGATATTATGCATATTATTATTATTATCCAACCAGACGGCTTACATAAAAGATAATGAAATTGTTGAGGATACGTGATTGACAAAATGTATAATGTAAATATCCTCAAGGATTCTTTTAAATGGGATTTTACTCCACTTCATAATAATTGCTCTTCCTCTCTCATTTTAATAAATGACCTCTGACTCAGCTTGTTAAATTGAGGATTGAGCTTAATGGACCCAACAAACCATCTTTTAAAATCTGAAGGGATCCATATTCATGTTAATAATGGATGAGAAAGGTGCCGTTAAGTTGCTCTCCTACTTACTTCCACTCATCCTGCGGTTTTTGGGCTACAAATCATCCCATTATATGAATCCTAAAATAGGGAAAGTGGTGCAGACGTCATATATAATGAATAAAAATAACTTTATTGGGATTACGGCATAAATTATGTTGAAAATGTCAAATCATCCATTTTTTAAAAAAAACCATAAATACAACAAGATAAACATATTTGCTCGGATGAATTGAACCCACACCATTATATTTGGTTGCAAAGAAATTGAAGTGAATGAGCAGATTATTGAATGAATGCAAAGTGCTTATTATCAACGAAGGATGATAGTTTTCAGGCTTTTTTAAAAAACCTTATAAATATGAGCAATTGTGTTTACCCTATTTTAGGGTTTTTAGGGTAATTTTCTCTGAAAAGAATGAATGAATGGCTGCTTTTACTTTTTACGTGTTTTTTTGAGTGTTTGGAGGGTATTTTGAGCAAATTGAAGTGGATTCCTTCAGGTTAATGGTTTACGGTTGGTTGGGACTTTAGGGTGATATATTAGTTGCATTTCCCAGCATTTTTAAGTGAAACCGAAAGGAATATGGTTCAAAGAGAACACACAAACCTCACTTTCAGCATCATTTGCTCTGCTTGTGTATTTTGAGTAAATTGGGCTAATAAGTTGTTAAACATTCAACAAATGAAAAGTGGTAGGGTTCAAAGCACTCCATTCAGATTCCCTGTTTACGGATTTTATCTTTTCTTTCAAACAATAATAAACTGTATCAAGAAGCTTATTTAAAAGTTAATCGTAGCAAATTAGCCGTTTATTCATGGCTAATAATAATTCCCTTTGTTACATATTTATAATCGGCCAAGTTATTTTTAGTTTTTATTTACAGATCAAACTGTGATTATGATTTTAAATAGGAAATGTAGCAATTAGCCTTGAATAACGAGAAATTGCGCAATAATTGTTTCTCAAATTAGAATTATAATTTACTGACTGCTCACAGTTCTTGATAATTGATTAAACCTCTTTATATACCTGTCAACTTCTGCAAATAATTTTATTGGGCTGGCTTTACATACAATGTGTAATGTGTTGAGCTGACATAACAGCACATGCATAACGTGCTCTCGCATCACAAAAGACAAGGTCAGCAAGGAATTAAAGATAATAAATAATTGTAAGTGGCATTACTACAAATAAATTGCATTATGCACATGATATAAATGAGCCACAACAAAAACTTGTACAATTTCTCCAAACTTTTGCTGTCAAATGTCCAAGGGTCATTCATCACCTTGAGGTTATAATATGTTTCATGTCAAGTCAGCGTTAGTTGCTGACAGCCTCTGACCCCTGCGTCAAAGATATTTTAAACTTTGGCGTAATGAGCTGAATTAGAATATTATACAACCACCAACATTTGAGGCAGCCAATAAATTTAAATGTACCAAATCAGCAAGGAAATCAAAAGAGGAAACTGGAGAAATATTTGGTGTTGACGGCTGCCGCATATTAATGCTTTGCTTTTGCTTTTTAAGGGTCCCTTTAGCTTTTACCCTCGGCCAATTTATTCTGTGCAAAATAGTAGGAAAAAGGAACCCCTCGCGAGCTTTTAGCAAATTCCAAATACCAAACCCCTCATTTTCTCAGGGTTGGAATTTGGCAAAGCGATAAGAAAAGCAATTTAGCTTGTTTCCATTACAAACAAGGGAACATTTTTGCGGCTTTTGGTTTGCCATGAAAAATGGGAATCGGTGGATGTGGTGAGTTTTGTAGGATATTATAAAATTATGGTTACACTCCACTGCATTTGCATTTCTACTTTTAATTTGGGGAAATGAAATTATTCGCATGGCTGGCTTTTGTAGTTATAAAGGTAAACCAATTAGTTTGTATTTGTGGTAGAAAGTTATGCAGCCCAATGTTATTTTCCTGGTTTCAGTTTTACGACGGGCAAAAGATTTTGTCACGTATGTTCGTAAATCAAACGAATTACATGCGAGAGATATATTAAATTTCCTCGTTTGTATTAATTGCTCTGGGGAGTAATTAATGAAGAAAAGTAAGTATACTTTTCCCTTGATAAAATATTCTGGCTAAGCGATAAGAGAAGTTAATAGGAAATGCCTAATATGTGCGTGAGGGCATTACAAGCTCAAAGTTGTTGGTTATTGTGTTCAAGGGCCAATAAAGCTCCGAGCTCTAGTGAGAGAGAGACCATTAGATTTAATAAGAAATGCCGAATTTCTCAAAGAAATCCCAAATCCGTAATTCCACACCAATAAATTATGAGAGCAGTCAACCAACTGCTTATGTGTTGAATCACAACCAAATGACAAATAAACACTTTCTTACTTAACCTCTGCAATGATTTCAACAAGCAAATGCAGCCACTTTTGTTGGCATTAGTTTACATTTGGGGTAATTGAGCATGCAATACGACAATTTATAAAACGTACGATTCTCAATAATAAAATTTAAAATTGTCAAACGACCCTACACCTTATATAAATCTTGTGACAAGTAACCACAATAAAACTTTGAAAATAAATGATTGATAATGCTCGCATGCTAATTTACACAACTATTGCCAAGTGTGAACTAAATGTTTGTTTGGGGAAATGTGAATATCAAAACAAAACATTGGATTCGTTGGAATTGTGGAGAAATTTAGCCACAAGCCAAAGCAAACCACTCCAACTTTTATTATGTTGGATTAGTTTGATGGTGCAGGAAATTAGCCTTCCTCTCACGCTCCCTCCATTAGCCCCACATTCGTCAAAGGACCTATGCAAATACACATGTAGTAAAAGTTTAAATAAAATTATAAATATACTTTGTTCTGCTATTTTACTAGCCAATTTACACGAAATCAAGCAGAGTTGAATTTCTTTAAAATAAAATTGAAACTGAAATTAATTATTTTATGTTGAAGTCTAATTCATAAATTTCAAAGTTATGGCACATTATTCCCCTGATTTATTTATGCCGGGTTTAGAATTTGCAGGAGAAAGGTCCAACCTCCTTTTCCCAATTACTTACACACTTCAAAGTTATGAATGGTGGATGGATTATAAGAGATTAGCCTGGAAATTAGAAATTTGCCAAATTCTAGATATTTATTGGCACGCAATATTCCGGCTACACACCCTTTCCTTCTATTTGTTCCTAATTATGTTTTGTGACCTAAACAAAGTTTTAAATTATGGGTCTTTTGTCGCAATATAAACTTTCTCTCACGTTATGAACAAATTTGCAATTTAAAGCAATAATATATATTTACAATCACGGAACTCGCTGACTTGTTAGTCCACCGTGCAATTGCTTGCAATATGCATTTTAATTTTGGAAATTATGGCCAAGATAAAAAAGCTCGTAAACATGTTGCAGCCGACATAATGAGGAGGAATGATACAGATGACACAAAATTCCAGAGGAAATGTCAAATGTCCCATTATTATCATCCCCCTTCTCTCACCAATACCAACCAACAAACCACAAATGCAACAAACTTCAAGAGTCTCGATTTTTTCTTGGTAAAATGCTTATACTTGTGCACTTCTCAAGCTCGAATCTCAAATTTCAATGTAAATTCTAATCATATTAAAGTCAGTTGAATAATTTTTTAAAGAAATCCTTCAGAAAACATCCGGAGCCTTGTTCAACTTATCACACAGTTCATGGAACAACCAAAATCAACAAAAAGCAACCCAAACATTATATAATCCCATTCAACTCTTTCCCCAGATTTGGATTTGGAAGGACATCAATTCATGGAAAAATGCTTGTCACGTTTTGTGACACCCTGCTAAGGCCCAATACAGAAAAAGCAATTCAAGTTGAAGGCTTTAAAGTTAGATAAGATTAGAGATGGGGGAGTTGAGCTTTGTAAAGAAATAATCAAGAGATGCAGTCCTCGTATCGTTCCTCATATCAAACACCATTTCCTTTCTCAAGTCAAATGTCTCAAATTGGGTCAGATTGGGTAACTTGTGAAAAGAGCTTGGATTCCATAAATAAATACAACACACAATAAAATATACGATTCTCTAAAAAGAGATCAAATTTAGCCCTCAATTCTTTCCACCTCTATTTATACGGTTTAAAAAGAGCTCTCGTCTGTTCAATTCAAGTCACTCATTTTTAACCAGAAGAGTAAATCTTTTTCCAAATATGCTGGAACCACGAGATGGAAATCAACCCCAAATAAAGTTTGAATTCAACTTAATGTGACAGATTTAACCCTCCTACAACTAAATGTAAATAAGGATCACAGTTTTGGTCATGGTCATGGTCTAATATATATACAGATATATATCAGATGCGATACGCTCTAATGCATGCTTTACCTCCTTGGCTTCCACAAACTTTTACTCCAGAAGGCTTAATAGCGTAAAAAGCAGTGAACAAACAATGAAAACTGAGGATTTTGTAAAGTTATGTTTGATTCAAGCAAAGTTCGTAGGAGTATAGCAGCTAAGCTAAACCTTTTAAAACTCTGATAATCGGATTTCACAAATGAAACGAAAAGCAGAGAGGAATAGAGGCAGATGATTTTTTTAGAGTTTTATTCAATTTTAAACTTCAAAGTCACAACTATCTGGATATTTTTGTTTATTGTATACTTCAGCTTAATAATATTTGATTTGATGTGTAATCCCAGATTTTTGTAAATGAAAAAAAAAAAATCCGAAAAGTATTTGGACTTGGCTCATATTTATTTATCTCGGCATGTTATTTTTAGGGAAAAATGAACAAAGAAACAGGGAACGAATTTAATAAAATTGAAATAAAGCCGTAAAAGAGTTGGATTGAATTTCCCAACTAATGGTGGATATAAAACATGATGAAAATTAAAATCCAGCTTTTACTGCACAACATTATCACGTCAATATTGGTTCCGTTGGGAGATTAATCAACGACCAAATAAAATTTTTACTCCCGATCGGATTTTTAAAACTTGAAAGTTTGTAGAAGAGCAGATGTTTTCTCCAGTTAAAAATTTGATATTGAATGACCAATCTGACTAAAATGTGAGTATTTCCATAAAATAAATGCACTTCTGAGTTCACCCCTTCCACTTTCCATTGTGAATCCTCAATCCTTTATTTTTCCACTCACAAGAACTACATAACTATATTTATCAATGGCTAAGCTCTGGCGTCATTTTATTTCCATGTTTCAGGGCTCTTAATATAAAATTATTGGACCCTTCTCCTCCTTAACCTGTCCTAATACAAAATAGGAATCGGCAGCTGAATTCAATATTTATCTGTTTTCACCCTTCGTCATAATAATAAACCATTCAATCCTTATTGATGACATGGAAGATGCATGAATTTGAATATTTTATCCATGTCGCCAAACTTTATTAAAACGGGATGATATGGGAGTTTTTTGTCAAAGCCAAAACCCAAATCCAAATCCCTTTGGGTTTGATATTCTCATGCTGAAAATAAGTCGGAAAACGTTAAAAAATCTTGCTCATATTTTCACTAAGCTTGACTTTGGTTGCATGTGTCATGTCAACATTTATCCACAAGCTCAAGGATCAAGTGACGCAATTAATCACGAAAAGTGGACGTCAGCTTCAGCTTTTTGCGGATATACCCAAAAGTGAAATACATTTTTCTTGAAACAAGTTCAACGTAAAAGTGGAAAAATCAACGTTAAACGACATTACGGCAATTGACAACTTGTAGCCAAAACTACATTTTACTTTACTCCCACAGGCTTAAGCCAACTGACACTTTTACTCTGCTTGTCTCAATCAAAAATGAAGCGTGAAAAATTCCCAAAAAACAGAAGCACGACACCCAATTTTAAAAATATCAGACAGTCTTTTGCAATTTTTCAATGTCCATCTTGTCACATATGCATCGTATTTATTATCATCAGTGTTCCATTGACTTGAACTTTGGGGTTGGCTGCATTACTAAAGGATCGTCATGTGGGACAATGACAATATAAAGCAGGGAAATTTTAGTAAAATAATGCTCAACTAGTCAAAGGGCCGAAAGTTTTAAAATAGATTTAGAATTTTGACGGAGGATGAAATGCTTTCTCACTTAACTATCTCATTCCAGAGAAATGGTAAGAAAGGATTAAAAACGTGTATATTGGAGATAAATCGGCTTCAATCCATCACAACCCATGGTTCCACTCCACAGTCACCAAAGGCCAATCGTTTTTTGTCCAAAGGGTTCTATTCAAATTTCTTTCACCATTTTCAGCACTAAATGAAAACTTAAATGAACCGTTTGCATCTTTGAATATATACCAAAGTTGATATGTTTTGTCTCCAGCTTAAAGCTGCTCCTGTCGGTGATCCTCTTTTAGAATTGCAAAAGGAAAGCAGAACAAAGAAGGATGAGCTGAATTTAAAAAAGAAAGAAAAAAGACCGACAGACAACCATGTAGTGTCACATTGCCCCTTGTAATCTTTAGAAGGATGAGAATCCTGAATTAAACATTATCAACGCGATGAAAAATGAGGTATAATAATCATCCACACTTGCTTTGCATATTTTCTTAAAATACAATCCATCTAATTTTTGAGGGCACTCAAAATTCAAGACTTGTGCTGGTTGGGAAATAGACAAATGCGTGTTCTCTCTGATCACTGCTATTCTTCATATTTGGCGCAGCGGGTGATTGCTCCAGCAGCAAACAATACATCTTACAATCAAGAATCGACAATATTCTATCATGGGGTGAATCCACTTCATCAAAAATCAAATCCAAAAATCACATCGAGCTGGAGGAAAATATGAAATTCCTGCTGACAATTCACATTATGCTACCCAACAGTTGACAATTTATTTTGAATACTTCACATTTCCTGAAATAAAGAACCAGGAAACAGAAGTGACAAGTGTTTAGCCAATAACTTAAAGTGGGCATTATTTCCAAATCTTTTTAATATGCTTTTCGTGTCTTTTTAGCCCATTTTGCGGTACTCGTAAATTATGTGCTCTATTAGTCGGCTACACTCAACAATCACACAAAGTACCTCACACTGCATGAAATGAATACTGACACACAGTCATTCATTTACCCCACCATCATCATCACCAGACCCATTGTATTTTAACTAATATAAATAATTCTTTAGCTTTTTCCTTAAAAAAGTGAGGCTATATTTCTTAAAAAGCAGAAGCCACTTTTCCACAGGAGATATTAAACATTGGAGAAAAACCGACAAAATAAACAGCGGGGGCTCTTGAGGGTTTCCCTGTCCATCGACACTTTCAAACGATTTATTGCAATCTTATGTCCTCATTTCCTCTCAATTTTAAAGCTTAACCATTGACTCCACTTAAAGATGTGTATATAAATATAAATATATACTTATTTTTGCACTGCATCTGTTTGGGTAAACAGAGACTAGCTTTTCCATAAAAAACAGGTCTGCTGTTAAAAAATATATGATACAAAGGGAAAACTGACCCACAAACTTTTGACTCTTGAAATAACTGTGCCTGGGAAAGAGGCAGATTCGGAGCCAAGCATTTCAAGTTTTTTGCGTTTTTTATCGAGTTTTTTTCATTTTTATTATGATCCCATTGAATGAGTTTGTTTTATTGGTAAAAGGATACCTTGGATAAAATGGCTAAATACCGCTGTAGACAAAACAAGTTAAAAAAGAGTAAAACCTGATTTCATTTCATTTTAGGGTTATGATATCATTGCCCGATTTTAATTAAATGCAAACTCGTATTTCAATAGAATTTTGAATTCTCCCTTTTCTAAGGGTTTCCCCTTTTCGTATTTTTCATTTCCAGTTGGAAAGGATTAAAGACAAATATGAGTTGACCTGTATGAAATGGATCATTTTTATATCAAATTTTTTTCCAACGTAAATATTTCACATCATGATCCGGATCTGGGCTTGACTCAGTAAGAAACTTACGCAACGTGGTACTTTAGAAGTAGAAAAGGGACATTTAGGATATTTTTTACGAATATGTAAATCCTCTTTAACAAGGTGCATGAGACACATTTTCCAAACGAAATTAAATTCAAATTCTAGAGCAGATGTTGAATAATGGAAAGAGCTTCTGTGCATCTAATTTTGGAATATGGACAAACTGAAAACTCAAAATCCGTATTAAAATGCAATCCAATCTTTTACCTTTTTAAAGGGGACCATACCTTTCAAACTTTCAACCCTTTCGTTCATCTTTTGTAATGCCGGTGAAATAAAACGAAATGGACTTTTTTGGACTAAAATATTATACAAGCGTCCATCAGCCAGTTTTGCAAAACACGAGAGCATGAGAACATTTTACAAAAGCATTGATGCATAAATAAACAAGATTTATTATTATTTATTTCCCATTTTTATGTCTTGTTGGTCACTGTTAAAGGTTAGAAAAAGAATTCCGATTATTATTAATAACTCTTGCTAAATAGATGTAATCGTGTGGCGGAGTAATTTGCTCGACAATTGACATTTTTTGACCCCTGACCTTCTGAGGTCAAGGCTTAAATTTCTTTGAAATTATCTTTCGAACGAAATCCAATTTGAAAATGGCATATTTCGTTACATATAATGTCTCTGTGACGAATACGATGTCCATTTTTAATAGAGACCTTTGTGTTGACCCAAGGGACATGTTTCATTCAATTTTGAGACTTTGATTAAAAGTTATCGAGCTTGCAGACAAACGGACGGACAATGCGTCCACATAATATAGCTCCTTAATAGCTTGAAGCTTAAAAACTCACAAAGAAATATTGGAGATGAACAATGGAGAGAAAATACTTAACCAACCCCCGTAATAAGCTAAACAAGTGAGGTTTTCACATTTAATTTTTATTTTTACGCTTGCTTGGCATCTTTGCGAATTTTATTACGGCTAAAAACGAATTTCTCATTTATTATTGCTAAAAATACTTTCCGAGGGTTTAGAGGAGGAAGTAAATGTTAATTTTTGCATTCTGAAGCGAAAGGGTTAAGTGTTTTGCTGTCAAGACGGATTTTTAGAAGCATAACATCAACACAACAATCGAGAGAAGAGCTCAGAAATAAAATGAGAAAGACATTTAAATCTTATTAAAGTTGATGCAAATCGTTATTTGCCTCAAGTTTTGGTTCAGTTCCCTTGTATTTGGATAGAAGTTAATTTTTGAGAGTTTTTTTGGACGATAGCCGTGGAAGTGAGAAAGAAAAGAGTCGTAAAAAACAGAAATTCATTTTGAAGAGGAGTCGTTAAACACCTATAAAAATGAGGAATTATCATAAAAATAACAGAAATTGAGTGGAGAATTTAGTCAAAGAACTATTTCTGTTTAAACACAGGTGTGCGAGGCGAGTTGCAAGTTTTACATTCAAATTTCATTAGCGATTTCATGTAATTTAAGACCTTTCAAACTGATGCAAAGAGAAATTAAATTAGACTTAATTTTTGAATTTTATTTCCATTTTTGACACTTGGACTCACCTTTTTTACCCCGTTTACCATTGTTACGAAGCCCACCCTCCATGGTATTCAACAAATCTCTGCACCGCTCTCATATCTGTTTGCGGTTCCATCGTTTACCGAAATTAAATTACCACAAACGACTCTTATGAGGCTTTGAATTTACTGGACTGTGTGTAAAACATTCAATTTCCACCGTTTTACCTGTATTATATATAAAGCTTTGCCACCAACACCGCCCTCAAAGAAAAGCAACAAAGGGAACGCTTTTACTCCTTTTTTACACCATTTTGCACCAACAGAATTTATGTAATTAGCTGCCACCAAAATGTCTGGGGTGCAAAGTAGTAAAACTTTTTTTTTTGCTATAAAAAGAGATTTAAATAAATGCTTTATATCCCAATACCATATAATTATAAAATGTACTTGCAAATTGTAATTATAAAAGAGGAACTAAATTTTTACATTGACTTCTGGTCTTTAGGTCGCTAATTTGTTGGAAGTTTATATTTATATTTATGTATTCCACATTAGTTTAACACTTGGAAAGTTGTACAGATAAAAAAATCATGATAATTTTACTTAACATTTGTTAGCCAAGAAAGAAGGTTCATTGCTTTTGGCTGTGCTAAATTCATGAAAAGCGTGAATCTAAGATGCATTCAATTCCTTTCTTGTTGTTTGATTCAATCAACCCATTTTATCGAGTTGAGAAAAAAACCTTTTACTATTATACAAAAATCAATTTATGGAATGCTGACAGATCTCAAATCCAAAGAATTCTTTACATTTGGCTGCTGAAACTTAACATTGTTAACAGCCACAATTTGTAACACGTCATAAAGTCATGATTTCCCATTATTACAGGTTGTCACTTTATCTTTAACTCGGTTTGTGGAAAGAGCAGAGAATGAAGATGCATTTAACTCTATTATTTGATCAAAGATTATGTCAATATATGCAACTTACATAATACGAGAAATATTTCCAAAGCCAAGCCGCAGTTTAAAATTTCCTTTATAAAAAACTGTTTTGAAAGCCTTTTAAAATACTCTGAATTCAGGACACAATTTATTTAGTACACCCAATAATTTGAAATATTTTCTTAATGCAAACTACCATTTTAAATACAAAGGAGAAAGGCTTGGGAATTTTTTAGGGTTGTGTTATAAAATGCATAATATTTAATCTTGTTGTTGATCTCGCATTTTAATTTACCATCAAATCTGCTTAAATTAAAACCCAAGTGTAAAGAAATGCAACGGTCTTTGGATTTAGCAACTACACAATAATATATTTAATGGCATATATTTACAGGTATTATATATTTTCTTTTATGGCTTTTGCTTATTATAGAGCTCTCTATTTGTTCACTTCCCAAGAAATAATGTGACCCTTGTTGTAAAGGGTTGAACTTGAATTATCAAAGGATTCTATTTGATTAAATTCTACCCAACTTTTTGCTCATTCCGTTTACTTAAGAATGGCTCTCAAGCCAAGGGTTTTATATTCTTTACCTAACCTTGGAATCCAAACGGACCTTGGATCCGAAATTGAATTGAAAACGGACCAAATGGACGGAAGGATGATAAAAAATAAAGACTAAATGGCTCAATGTTGTGTGTGAACTGTCGGTTGGTTGATTTATGGAAAGAGTTGAATTTCACTCCATCACGCTGTGTTTGCTAAGAAAAGTGAGAGTTCTTTGAGCTCCTTTCAATTTAGTTGAGATTTGGGACAAACCTGAGCTTGAAGGGCAAGGACGATAAGGGATAATGATTTTTTACAATTAAATAAGGCCCTTAACCCTTTTCCCTAAAATCTTTGGAAGGAATAAGGAAACTCTTTAACCCTTTATTTTTAGTAAGGATCCAAGGAACGTCCATATTTTTGTGTTGCAATAACACATTTATTTTGGTATTCAATGTTATTTCATAATAAATGCGAGTTCTCATCCGTTGATATCAAATTCAGTCCTTTTAACCCTTAAAATGAGAAAATATTTCCTTAAATTCAACCCTTTCTCAGTTTAAGCCTTTCTCTTTTCATGGGACAAAGAAAGAATGAGCTTCTGCTTGTTGGCTTTGATGCAACAAGTTTTTTGCTCTTTTTCTCAATTATTTCCGTCCTTTTTTGCCCCTTAACAGTTCCTCATATTCAACACGCTTGGCTTGCTTAGATCCAAGAAAAATTGTGATGACGATTATCTCGTCGTGTACAAATAATACATTAGCCACTTGTAAAAAATGGAAGAAAGATGATTTTCTTTTATCTGGAAAAATGTAACCCTTTCGTTTGATGGATTTTAAAAATGATCAACTGGAAAACTTTTCTTTTCAAAATTTTGAAAATATCTTTATAAAAAATTTGGATTATCATTCCATTTCCATTAGAGAATTTAAACATTGGGATAATCATGTTTGATTTCTCTAGAAAATGGAATTAACGTCTGGGGAAAACTAATTTCGATTTCAATCATCGTTAAATTTAAAACAGAGAGTCATAAACATAACTTTTAGAAACAGGGTCGAAGATGATCTGTTGCTTACTATTCCCAAAAGTACTTACATCAGTTTGAAATATTTATTGGTTTCCCTTAAATGCTTGTGTTTTACAAGATCTTTCAAGAAAGTTAAAAATTTGTTCCATTGTTTATTATTGTACTAGGAACTAAATAAAAGTAAATTTTCTCACGGCCACGCAAAAGCTAAAGTTACATTTCATTAAATTCTTATTGAATGTAAGTGAAATTCTAACCTCTCACTTTCTATACTTAATGGATGGGCATAAGGAAAGGATTTCATATATTTTTTAACAATTTGGTAAAAATAAGGAAAACAAATCGTTTCTTATTTTTCTAAATTGAGGAATGTCATTGTTAGGGGACTGGGAAAGGGGCAACAACAATAATCACAATGAGTCTCCAAAATATCAAATTCTGTCCCCTAAACTAACTTACAAGTCATTCATTTTTAGGGAAAGTTTGTAAAGCCGGTTTCTTTGCTAAAAAAGCAAGGGAAGGGGACTCACCTGCTTGAATATATATTTTATACATTAAAGTCATACGTTAGGGTGCAGGCCAACGTCGGCTAAAAGCGGCTTGAATTTCATAATTCTCAAAGAGAGCAAAGAGTTTAGTAGTTTATAAAAGAAATCATAATTCATCAAAGTCACTCTTGCAAAAAGAGTTGTAATGGATACTTTTTTGGAGTTGGATGATAAAAAAAGCTGCCCACGTTGTGCCTTTTGATAATGTGGCTTGCCTTGTCCCTTATAATTTGTAATTCAAAGATTGTTGCATTGCGGTGAAAGTACGGATTTGTCCAGTTTTTATTTAAAAATTTAATGAACTTTTAAACGCTAGGATTCTCACAGAATGAGTAAAAAGTCCGGTTTGAATTGAAAACCATTAGAATCCAATTTGATAAAAAATTCCAGATTCTTAAAAAAGTGGGATGATACGGAAGTACTTCACCTTTACCTGCGATAATGCCACCCAAATAATAAAAAGGTTCACTTCCTTCTTCCTCCGACTTTTTTAAGTGAAAATATATAAAACTAATCAATAAAAAGCAGGGGTGACACTTGAAACTCATTTTTCATCTTTTTTGACACTTCCTCTTAAAATTTTAACTCTTTCCGATTATTCGACCTAACACAATGATAATTTGTGTGACGAGATGTTTAAAACTTTCAACCTTCTCCTCGACACCTCTTTCTTTCTCACATAGATAAGCTTTGTAATTGGGATCGGCATTTTACATTTGTATACATTTATAATCATACGAATGGTCAAACTGGAAAATGTTTAAAAAACTGAAATATCATCAATCACTCATCTCGGTTGGACGGGCATTACAAACTACGCTTTTCATTTCCACAATTCATAATCAAGCATAAGGATCAATGATCAGCAGGATCATCACCACCAATACCTAATTTTTTATCGGAATCAAAGGATTTGGTGTGACCAAGTCAAGACAAAACTGTACATAGTAGCTAAGCCTTTGCCCAAATATTTAGTTGTGGAAATTCTTGAAAAAAATAAAGCTGATTGGGCTAGACATCGATGGATCGATTAGTTTAGGTAGGACCGTTATTTTACGAAAAAGGATTTGCTTCTAATTTTATTTTGAATTAGAATGGGTTCGATTTAAACGATTTATAAAATCAATCACAGTCTTCAACTCTGCTCCAATCTAAAATCCAATTGAATGGACAGACAACAGCATTGGTTGGATTGTATTTATTCAGCCAGTGCATACACATGCCAATATTTTTAAGACTTCAAATTCGAAGCAATCAACGGCATTAGCATTTTTTGTTGATATTATCACAGCAAAGTATCAATCACCGAGAGAGTCAGCTAATCTAAAATAAATGTAAGGTAAAGGATTGCAATAATCCATTGTGTTTATAGACTTTGCTTCAAAGTTTAAACTTTTTTAAAGCTGGCTGATGACACTTACTGTTATAAGAATAGAAAATAAAATGAGCCCAAATGAGATGTGTCAACTCGCATATTTCATCCTTTAAATTCCAATCCAATGACTGATCGCCCATCAACGATAATCAAGGAAAATGTATATACTACTTTTGCTTTTGACCGCAGATTTAAACTTAATTCGGGATGTTAAATTGAAATGGTAAATGTCCCCATTGTTGATTGTGCTTTAGCGGATTTATTTAGGAAAGCTCAAAACTTTGTAACTTCTAACCAAAACTGAGATTCATCTTTGTCTATTTTAGTGTCCTGCTATGCTACGAATTTTTAACTCATTTGCATATAATGGACTTTTTGATTGTCATCTTCTTTGTGCAAAGAAAAAATTAAGCTTGTTGTAGCTTCCATTTTATTTGTGAAGCTTGGCTTTAAATTGAAAATATGAGGAAAACACTTAATTGTGGAATACAGATATTGACCTCTTAATAGCCTCAATAAAATTCCAATAACATATGAAGAACAAGGAAGTTGTACAAAATATCAAATTATATATTTTTTGTAAATGTGTGATTCGTTGTTCACTTTATAAATGCTTCAATTGTTTAACTTTCACGATTTATTTGTACATAATTCCACTCCTTTCTTTTTGTTTTGCCTTGTGCAAAATGGAATTATTCTGGGCGTATATTTTATAAATTCCATAAAACAATGTGACTATTAGTGAAATGGGTTCGTTAGTTGACTTCATTTGGAACATTTTTGATTTTCATCCTCCTTCTTAGTTATATTATCTACCCCTGGGTAGAGCAGCAAAACAATTGAAGAAATCTGGTTTAATTTCATTTCCATTGTTGTTGAAAATCCACCACATAACACAACATACATACAAATGTTTTTCTACATATAATGATCTCACTCAAATCATTTATGATTACTTGGATTGCTCATATATGAACATAATTAAATATCTTTGACTTTCCAAATGACATGAATGACTTGCGTTTTACAGTTTTAAACATCATTTGAATTTCATCCAAATTTAGTTTAGTTCCGTCTCATTTAGAGCCTGCAAATTATACACTTTGAGTCCAACCGGACTTGTAAATGTTAAATTATTGCACTTCTTGTTAATTTCTAAAAAGTAAGCCACCCTTCTACCTAGCTGTCATTTACTAAAATTAAAGAACAATCAAATTCAAATCCAAATCTATGCAATTTTGTTCCACCCACAAAATAAAATAAACGTGAGGTTCAGGAGTGTGGCGAAATTTAGTAAATTACAATATATGAAGCCACCCATTGTTTTCTACTTTTGAACTTTGTCTTATTCTCAAATATTTTAAGTTATGATGTTGTTGGATAGGAAATTCTTGAGGAAGTTGTGTCATAGTCATGTCAAGTCATTGTAAGCAGATTCATGTTGATATTCTTAAATGTTACAAATGCATGTTCTTCTTTTTTTGCGTCGTGAGGTGAAATGAACGAAATACGAGACAAATGACTGCCAATTTTGTCTAAAAATGAAGGGCGGATGGACAGATAGGGCGTTGAGTCTTCTCTCATCCAAATCCAATTGAAGAAAGATTATTATTACATATCGCACCTTCGCCACAGGAAGATGCGAGCTTTGTTGTGTATGCTAAACATATGCCTTCAACTTCAATTGAATTCCCCATCCGAAACGAGTTGCTCTCTTTTTGTAATATTAAGTCATTTCGTTTCTCTCAATTTATAGAATTGTGTAGAATAATGATGATGTTGTTAGATTACATCTCTTTTTTGGAGTTGCTTAATAGGAAAAAGTTAAAAATTCAATTTACTTGGAAATAGACCAACCCACCATCCATCCGCTCATCTATCACCCAAAATCAACCCTTTTCTTGTTCTACAAGAAGAAGCTACTAAATTTGACGCTAATACGCACCTCCAAAGCAAAAAATATGGAATAGATTCAATCATAAATGAAAAATATGTTTGAAAGACTTTGTCTCAACTTGCCTCCTCTGAACAAAATTGCCAGAAATCTGAAACAGAAACGTTAATTTTAACTTTAAAACGTTGAATCTCAAGTTCCCCTTAAATACAAATGCTGATAAAAGAGTATACACAATACAAGGAGGTCGTATATTTAATAATATATTTATCATTCTTTATCAACTGTCGAGAAGAGGAAATGACTTCAAAAATTCCTCATTTTATAATTTCATACTTTCGTGGTTTTCTTAGGCCGGAGTCTTTAATTCAATTGAGATCTATTCAAATCCACGGCCTTATGGTATTTGGATAAAAAGCGAGCAAAGTTGGAGGCGTATCTCCTCCAAGGAAGTGAGCAATAGAGTTTTTCATTATTATTCATTAATTATTTACCCACATGTAGTCATGTGTTAACATATGGAAAGTTGAAGAGATGAACTTTTCCCATTTAATCTCAACCCTTTTTCTCAAAAAGTCCCACTGCTGAGGAAATATTACAAGAGTCATTACATCTGCTTCACAAGCCATTGCATTGCATTGGATGATCAAGTGGGGAACATGATTTTTTGTACAAAGACCTCAAGCTGAAATCAAGACAATTGTTATATTCCATCTTCACTCACTTTTTACTCCAACCAAAGCTTCTAATTTAGGATTATTCATCAAAGGATTTAAAGCTAATTTGCCACAATTCATTAAAATCTTGGAGGCAGCAAAAAAAGTGTCAGTCGGTTTATTACAACAGAGATAAAAGACAAGAAGAGCAGACTAATGATCCATGTATTTCAAGATTTATGCAATAAAAACCAAATGCGTACAACTTTAGAACCCGGTGGTCAAATTAATGTGATGTTGATCTAATTCAAATCAATGTTTGTTTGAAACCGAATCGGCCTAAATTCCTTCATTAAGCTTTGAAGCCACCGACAATTCTACCGTCAGTGGGATTGGCTTGAATTACAAACAAATCAACGAAAGCAAGACAATAATTGAAAGTTGAGACGGAAAGAGAGCATAAATTTTGTTGGTGGTGTGAATGATGAGCAGTTAGTGTACACATTATAAATTATACGGAGCACTCTCGGATTACTCTAATACATTGATTTGACAAATGGCAACAAAAGAATTTGTAAGCAAAGTCGGAAAAAATCCAATTCTCTTGACGTTTGCTAAAATCTGTTTCAAATCTTAAGTTTCCTGCTTAACTAACTGAATGAGTGGCTGCAGGAGGAGAGGAACATTAAATTGTTTAATTTTGCCCTCATTCCACAAAAGATGCCAACTATCTAAAGTAAACTTGTTCGATTAGAAAAGAGTAACAAGATGAAGTAATGTCTGTTTTTCGGTTTAGTGCTCTTATCACAATTCCCATCTTATTGTTTGTTAAATCCGAAATCTGCTCAGATCTCTCCTTTCTTGTTTTTTCCCTACAATTCTTTAGCATTGCTGTTGCTGGCTCATATGGCGAGATGAGAAATCGGGCTGTAAATAATCCGTGTAATTTGTAAATTGCAGATTGAAGACAACAAAGTTTAAAATAAGACCATTTACTTACTTCCGTCCCTGGTTTTAGTTGTTTTTCACGCAAACACAAGTGCATGTTGATTGTAATCGTAAATGAAGCTTGACACAGATTTGTCATTGTCCCAGTAATTAAGTATTTGAAAGGAAAATAGTTTTGTTTGGGTGAAATTCCAATTTTATTATCATTTCCAGACCTTTAAATTGCTTCGACACAGTAGCAGCCTGAGTAATGTTTCTCAATTCTAATTATCGGACTACGATGTGTTTATGTGCAAAAAATATATAATGAGCATTTAATGAACAAATTAAGGATGAACAAAAGAGTTGTAGTTTACTCTGAATTCACCTGCATGCTGAGGCATCAAGACAAAAAATCCGTGTAAATTGTTTGCCTCGTGTCCGTCAGCGCAGATTAACAGCTTTTGTAAATCTCAACTGGACAGCAGATTGTCGGTGGTTTATATGCAATCAACAACAATGGGACTCAAGTCATGTAATAATATGTCCATCAGATCAGAATGTAAATTCAAATACAATTTCTACATAAACCTAAAACTCCAAAGGCACCATCCGAAATTGTTTTCACATAATTTTCAAAATCTCACTTTCCCCAGGAAGATTGAAAACGTTTTAATTAATGATTGCCTTTTCATGTCAACTATTTACCGTATTATATTATAACCCTTTGGCCAAAAACAAATACATGGCGAGAGATATATCTCTGCTTAATTTATGGAAAATAAAATGTTGTATTATTCACGAATCCTAGGTGTTTGATTTGACTTGGGACAAACCATTCATCATCCTCCTTCGATCAATTACCTCAACTTCACACAGCATCTTTTATACTGTGGATCATCATGCATTGACTAACTACTTGGCATAACTACAGCAGATACGGCATATCGCACTTCCTAAATCAAACATTGAAGAATTAAAAGCACTTTGACTTGCGGGCATCCACGTTCCATTCTCGAGTCTCTAAAATTAGACACATCCCTCAATCACTTTTCGTCTCTTGATTCCACATTCATTAATTCTCCATTACTTTTATAAGATTCCTCTATTCATTACTTATTACTAAAAGAAGATTTGTATTCAATTGCATGATATGCTCCAAGAATTCATTATTTATTTATGAACAAAGGAAGAAGAAGAAGTGTGCCCAGATTGCAAAGTAAAAGCATTACAATTTTAGCAACATTGTTTTGCGCTATTTATTGTTTGGAATAATATCGAAAAGAGTTGAAGTAAATTATAGATTTGTACTTTGATAGCTGCTTCCAACCTTTGTTTTGGCACACTCTAATTTCATCCACACGTCAACTGAGAAAATCAAAATTATCTAATCTAAAATCTGGTAAAGTCCGCCTATAAATTGCTAAAATGTAATTAATCAACATTCGTACCATTCAAATAGACTCATTATTATTTATTACTGCATATGTATATGATCCTACAAATAATTTCTGCTACTGGCCTAACCCCACAAACAAAACAAAGGCTCAAAAGTATTTATTTACGTTGTTTGGAAGGCGTTGGAGTTGGTTGATGGTTGATGACGGAATGATTATAGTCGAGGCCATAATGCGACGTCCGAAACCTGTTATTAGCAGCACCCAGCTTTCAAACGGGATCAAAATTAGCACAACTAAAACTGCTGTAAATAAACTACCAAATTGAAACCTTTTTAGATGAAACATATAAAGTGTGAATTTTGTAGAGAAAAAAGAATTTTGAGTTGGAACATTCCAAGACCCCCTGTGAACCCCAACAATCCATCAATCCTACGCCCTGTCACTACAATCTTTCCAAATATCCGAAAAATACAAACTGGGTGACAACCAATGAGGGAAACGGATCCCTGCCGACACTTTTACAATACTTTAAACGCTCTTTCCCAACACAAACAATGTACAAATGGATGCTAACAATAGGGCTTATTAGTTTAACTGGATACGCGCATTACATTTTTCCCTTTAAAAATACTTTCTTTTCTTCCAACTTTTGTACAATAAGCAGAAGGCTGTTCAGTTCAAGTTGAGCTGATAAAATTAAAAGTAGGAGGAAGTGTGGACAGCTTTTCCCTGCCTATTGTCAGACCCAAAAATCTGGCTTTCATCACTTGTCTTTATCTGATACTAATCTAATTTATAGCAACCCGCATCACATTTTTGCTTTCACCCTTTGTCTTGGAATGTTTGTCTTTAATTATGCATATTTTCCGTTGGCTACATTTTTTTGCAATAAAATGAGCACAGTTAGTATTTAAAATAAAGGTTGAGCAACAGGATCCTGAGAGACAAAGGGACTGCTTTAAGTAAGCAATTATTAATGGGTAATAGATCAATTCGGATAATTTACGCATTTTAATGAGCAGCAGCATAAAATAAAATTATAAGCAAACAGCCAGCTAACTGTACAAGAGGGCAAGCAACAAGAAAGAAGAGTGACTGACAAACATTTTTATTTTGGCAATTAAACTTGTAGATCCAAAATAGACAAAACAAGCTGACCAATAACAAGTTACTAAAAATATGTACAACATTAAGAGGCATGACCTCAAACTACTACTGCTTTCTTATTTATATATAAATCACACATTGCATAGCACAGTCTCCTTTGCAGACAGAAGACAATTGCTGATTTGTTGATTAGTTCTCAGTTAATTTTAAGCTAAGGAGCAGATTTGTTTTACTGACAATCTAAAATCAAGAAGAGTTCAGAAACCGTTTTGTTTTAGGCTTAATTCATACATGGATGCTAAATAATATAATATTATAATCCTCAAGACATTTTTAGACTTTATAGCAAAGTCTGATGGAAATGAGGCTCAACGGGTAGCCAACTAATTAAGGTGATAAGAGCTCGCCCTTTTAAATTGATTGCCGGCATTTTTACATTGTTTCTAACTTTGCTAATTCCAAATTCCATTGACATGTAAAAACATTTTACAATGGTGGGTAAACGTGGCAAAATTATTAATATTCCTCGAATGGGAAAACAATCGAAGATAATGAAAGAAACATGTGTCTACTTGATTGCTTAAAAATAAAAATATTTAATATGCACAGCTTTCAATTTACATTTTAAATTAATTTTTAGCATAACTCTTTAACAGATAAGATTTCATAATTTAAAACAGAAACTAATCAGATTAAAGGTGAGATAGGGAGTTGCAATAAATAACTTGAGGCATTATCAATTTATAGGAAATGTATAAACATATAATCTTCTCATGAAAAGTAGGAAAGTGATTAATATTAGACATGTAAATAGAGGATTGATAAAACTCGAAAGAATTTATTTTATGAGAGGATTCTAAACTTTGACTCTACAGGTGTCCCATTTCCAACTTTTTAAAGGCGTTGGTTACTTCTGTGCTAATGCATAAGCTTCCTATTCGAATGTTCATATGTAGGAAATAACTATCGGATAATCTATAAACATTTGTACAGCGGGGCAATCCAATAATTTAGTTATAAGCCCTTGTTTCAGCCCTAATCCAAGGTGACACATCCACTTTACAAATAATATCCATGTATCATATATGAATGTTGTAAAACTGTTTCCCTTTGTACCGTAAATCCTTGCTTCGCTAACAAAACAAAAAAACAATGAGACTTTAATATACATAAAAAGACCGAAAGAAATTTGAATAGAAATTGCATCCCACAAGAAGAGGGGAAAAAGAAAGAGTATAATATTTTTTCTCACATACTCCAATGAAATGAATGTGTATTGTAAAAGTCTTTTGAATTTTTAGTCAAGTTGGAAGTAGTAATTATCATCCTCATGTGTATTTCCATTTTTTGTTGTAAATGTGTCTAGCTATTTGAATATGGCTGTCAGTGATTGTTTACACACACTATATTTGGAATCATTTCCAACATTTTATTATTTACACTTCTCTCTCCTCAGACAAAGTGTATAAAAGCCAATCAAACAGTTCTCATTATAATTACAGAAATTCTTTGATTTTCTCACTTTTAACACATTTGGGCTTGTTTTATTTTAATACTTAATGATGCCCCAAACTGAGTCATTGCCCCCTATGACACCTATTTCCATCTGGCAAAACGCGATGGGGAGTTGACGTTCAATGTCTTTACTAATTATTGTTCTTTCACACAAACATTCAATGTTTTAGCCATTTTATACTCAAGATTAGACTGCCACGCTTATATAGAGAGGAAAGCAAAAAAGGAAAGGAAGGATGCCGATTGTTAACGAGGAAAGGAGCCCACAGAGAGATGGCTTAAGAATAAAATAAAAGAGACTTATAATAGTATAATAACTTGGCATGAAACCTTTAGTTTTCCGTTTTTGATGGACTTGCGGTAATTTGCTTTGTGCCTTAAAAGGAATTCTGAATCTTGGGATACGCAAAGAAGAGATTTCTTTATCTTGAATGGAAAAGTCTCAACTAGCATTCAATAATATATTTAAAAAGATGCAAGCTTTAATCTCATTTTTCATCGAAATGAGATCAGAATTAAAATGAAGTGACAAGCTGGACAAAATTTCCAACAATGCATATTTTTTAGTGTACGTCATTAGCCGAGGAAAACATGGGATGTCAAGTTAAAATCAAGCAGAAAATCGAACAATGGAGAACACGACCAAGAAATAGTGATAAAAAGTCAAAAATCACGAGTCATCTTCTCCTTAGCTTTATATTATCATTTCGTAATAACTACGAGTATTTGAGATCAGACTAAAAACTGTAAAGAACCTTTTTCTCTCTTTTGTATTCCTGTGTCCAATTGAAGAGAGATCATATCTGAATCCAAATCAGACAGAAATAAAATGTCTTGTGGATTGGAATTACCAATATCTTAAAATGTCATGTCTATTCCTATATAATGTTGTGCTGATTATAAAATTATAGAATTTGAATAAAATGAAATGTCTACATTCATCATTATTCATACAACACAGAAAAGATATTCAACATTTATTACCATTGTTCGGCAATACAGTTTGACAACGTTCTCTCTTGTAGATTTTTCATAAACCAATCCATTGTCCTTTGTACTGCGTCTTTTATTATAAAAAATAAATAAACGCAACGCAACGCAACGCAACGCGATCCATACTCCTTTAAATAAATGATGGTGTACTTAAGTAAATTCAATATTTCAAATTTCAATATTACAGATAAACAAAATCATGATGGCGTTGTCCTTCCTTTTTAAAGAAGTCATCTTCAACTCTTCTAATCAACCTTTCAAATCTTTCGGGATTAGAATACAAAAGTATATATATTTAATTTTTAAGCCATTCATAATCCATAACGATCCTTCTTCGAGATTTGTCTAAATCCGAATTTTTTATTCAAATTATTAATAGTTTTATCATTAATAACTATAAGGGCTCATCCCCTGCTCCAGTAGAATGAAAAGAAGAAGAAGAAATAAAAGCTTTTGAAAATGAATCCTCCCATTTAGTTATACAAGCTTTCTTTGAATTTCTTTTTGTGCTATTGTCGGTTCTCTGCATTGGACATGGAGTAAGACAGTGATATATGCACTCAAATTTTGAAAAATTGATGATCAAAGAGTAGACAAACATTTCAAGTATATGCTCAAGTATATAATGAAAAATGCTTATATTAATTAATTTATTAAACGCCGAATCTTATTACTAGAAAATGTATAGAAAGACAACTTTATGTATCAAAAGGGTGGATTTTTACTTTTTACAAATCATGCGTTTTACTAATCACGGTGACAAAGTAGTTTTTAATTTCCCCTTCATTTCCTCCTCTCATTTCAAGTGCTTTGTGGCATATTATTTTTATTTATTGAAATTGCTCCCAATTCTGCTTCAACACTTTGGCTCAATGTCAATTCAAGCGGTGTATAATAATAATGCATTTTAAACGGGAAAATGACAACACATTTTTAATTTTAAAATTTAAAAAACTGCCGACAAATCCATATTGTTCTTTCACCAATGTTCCCATCACCAAATTACATACAACTCCAATCTGCACCCTTTTTAAAATCAACATTGTTGTAGTTTCTGCAATTGAGCTTCAAGTGCTTGCAATAAAAAATCTGGTGACTGATGAGGGAGAAAATGTGTCAGTCTCGTTGATTGATCTCTAATATGCACAACACTCACACCATTCAATAGCTGAACCTTAATAAAAAAGTGATAATCGATGGATGAAATTAATATAGAATCTTAACTAAACCATTTCAAGGGTCTATATAAAATGCATAGCTTTAAATTCCTTTTCCCCAAAAAATCTCAATTAGGGAACTGAAACCACGCCGATGAATGCAACACCTTCAATCATTGTTTGACTGTGAAATGTGAAGTACCCAGTTTTTTTTTGGGTTTTTTACTCATTTAACATATCTGTATAATAAACTAACGCAGATTTAAGGATTTCTTTACAAATCTATTCATAAAACTTCCCACGAGCCCAAGCTTATAGCTTTCCCTAATTTAAGTGATCCAGTTTCTTCGTCTCATTTCATCCAGAACTTTTTTTTACTGCGTTTAACTGTACTTTATTAAAAAACGAAGGGTTTCATTTTTTAAAATGCTTCCGCTGCTTAAAAAAGATAACGGGTTGGCTGAACTGAAAAATATAAATATGCCGCACTCCAAATATTAAATTTACTAAACAGATTTAGGCGATCTGTCAGGAAGCTTTTTTCCATTTCATCCTTTCACTGTCTTTTACCATCATCCAATTCATCAATACAATTATTTGATTTCACTCTGATTGAAATTCTCCAATAATTTATTCTGCCAATGCCAGTTGAAGATGAATTGCATTTACAATTTTATTTATGGCTGGGTCCTGCTTAATCCTATGCTTAAACAAGAACCCTTTTTATATTTTACATGCTTATGGCAATGATTGATTTTTTTTTTCCATCCGACCTAAAATTCAGCACAAGTCCAGCCACGCCTAGTTTTAAAATAGTGCTCAAAAAGTTTAAAATTTATTGAATATGATTTTCCCAAAACTTTTACGGCACCCACTTCATTTTTTGCTTTGAGAGATAAGAAAGAAAATTATTTAGTAACTTATAACCACAAGGCCTTAAAATTGGCCATAAAATGACAAACTAACAAAGTTATTTTTTGAAAAATTGGCACAACGTCCACCCTCCGAAATAAAACCATTTCCAGAAACATTTATGTAGCAAATACAATTTAAATTTCATGTTCCCTGAAATTCCTTGTCACGGCGCAAGGTGTGGGACAAGGGACATTAAAAAACTCGTTAAATTAGAAAAAGCCAAGTTTGTGTCATTTCCGAATCTTAATGTCTTACTTTGTTTGCTCGAACCACTTAACTCGTGAGTCTTTCTGTATTTTATTATTAGAAAGAGTGAGAATTGTGCGTCTTTATGTGAGACCATTTTAATGAGAAAAAAGTCAAAGGAAACGAGCCACCAAGTAAGATAATAATAGTTTCCCACATTCACAAATATTTTTGGCATTGTTTATTGTCTCTCTGCGGCTTACTCTTGTCGTACTTTCCTGCATTTTCACAATTTACTGGCAGACTATATAAGCTATTTTTGGGCTCATACCATTTTCTGGCACAATTTTGAAAGACATTAGAATTTGCAGTATTTTTACAGCAGTTAGATTACTCTTTCTTTGACAGTTGACGACAAAAAATAAGCCAAGAAAAGTACTAAAATAGGGTAACCTACCTTGACGTAAAAAGTTTAACATTGCCCCAGTTCTCTTAAAATTATGTGCCACACGCAGACAACATCACACGTTGTAACTATTGCACACAATTTTATGCCCGATAAATTAAATGTTGCATGCAGTTGAAAATTAAATGGTTTATCACAATTTTAAATTAATTTTTATCGCATAAAACCTTCATTCATTAACTAAGTAAAACAGGAATCATTAAATTAAATTCGAGCTGTAATCCAATACCATAATTATTACAAAGCTTTGTTGGGTTCGAGGTGTAAGTATAACAGCCAGTGATTAGAATGTTAACCATATACTCTCGTTTGATACTGATTATAATATGATAATCATCATTTTTATTTTTAAAATGTGTTGCATATATGGGAATTTATAACGCATAACTTTTTCTAAATGATTTGAAAGATATGTAATAATGCATGTTGCCCTATATAAATATGTCAGGGCTGATGGGTATATAGATGCTGTAAATGAGCAGATTTGAAACAAAAATTATTCATAATAAACCATTTGTTGAAAATCATACCACAATTTTTTGAGATCGCAAAAAAAAAAGATTTATCAGTGACATTGTTGGTTAGAAATCAGCCGAGATATGATTTACAACATAATTTAACCTTAATAAAATTTCGTGGTCAGTAATTATCTAAAATGTATAAATGCCATCAAGTTTTTCCTGATTTTTAAATTTAAATGGTCAAAAAATATAAATAGGTTCTTATTTCCGTGTTGTTGATATGTCTCAATTTAGATGAGGATGAGAATTTATAAATCGGGGCAACTTGATATTTGTTCCTTAATTGAATGTTTGTTTGTTGTAACAAAATGAGGGATCGATGATAACTTTGTATTTAAAGTATGCTGGGTAAATACAAAGCAACATTAATCAGTATAAGAGAAACGTAGCATGATGTAACACGAGGCTGGATGGTTAGCTAACATTACAAGTCGTCATAACTTATTCATCTCCTTGTCTTATCAACTAGACAAATGACAAATGTAAGCCAAAGCACACGAGACATTCAAAGAACATTCAAAACTACTCAAAAGTTTCACACCGAACCAAAGTAATAACAGAATTGGGGTGAAGTCGAACCTCCTTTTTTACACAAAATGACAAAATCCATTAAACCCATCCTATAATTACAAAAATGCTCTTACTCATATTTACTTAATCATAAAATAATTATCCCTTGAATTCCAGGTAATATTAAATGTTACAACTTGCCCGTTTTTTGTACAACTCGGCCACTAGTAGTTTCCCTTCTAATTGAAAAGCATTAAAAAAGAGAGTCAACGAGCCGTAAAAAGTGCATAAAAAGTTGGAGAAAACCTTCAGTTCAAAAATCCTTTGCATGTAATCAAGTTTATTCAGGCTGTTTTAACATTGTCTCACTTTGCCTCCCAATAACTTGTGTAACAGATGGAAATATTTTGAGCATCTAAATAGTAAATATGCAGATGAGTTATTTTAAAGTTTCCACTTGTAAATCCTTTCTTTCTTTCTTTAGTAGCTGCCAAGAACAAAAATGCAATCAATTAACTTTACTTACAAATCTTTCCCAGCCTCAGAATTTAAGTTGTACGAAATAAAAATAAAAGGAAAGGGTTCATTTTCATCTCATGGATTTATATATTTCCCATTCTATACAAAATATGCAAAGAGTATGAGAACGAATTTTTTAAGTTACGAGGTCTTGAATTTTTTAAGGGAGATGCAATGCAATATGTGGGGATAAAAAGAGAAATCTCAAATCCCCATATGTGCATATTTATCATATTTTGTTGTGGAAAATGAGTAAGCAGAAGAAAAGGGTTGCTTTTTTATATAACGGACTAATGGTTGGTGACATATATGGAAAAAATAAAATGTTAATAGTCACTCAAGTTCAAATCTGCTCTGGATTTCAATATCTGAGAATAAGTGTGAAGGGGAACTGGTAATTTAGATTTTGGGAAGGAGCATCAAACACAGCCATCCAATTTCAAAATTTCAATCCATCCATGCCACCAAGTAATTATGCTAAGTAAAGTCTCGGATACTTTTGAATTATGAGGAAAGCTACATGGGAGATGGTAAAAAAGTAGGATTTTTACCCGGATCGGGTAATAGACGCATCGTGGGAAAGAGCGAGATTTACTGATTTGTTAGGATTTGGTTCGGTGGAATTCATGTCACTTTAAACTTTTTCGGTTTTTTACCTCCTACTTGCTTGAAATGTAATACATTTATTTTAGTAAAATACATACGAAGCAGACAACAACTCAACCCTTTGATTCTCACTCATTAGCTACGTTCCTAATGAAATACAAGGAATTGTTTTTAAATTCTAGCCTAGACTTTGGAGACAACCTAAAAAGTACCAACTCAATCACTTCATTTTTCTTAAACATTGAGAAAAATTAGGCATAACCTAATTTTCCCAGGACTTGATAATAATGAAGCTTCTTATATTTTCCCCCAACCAAAAGCCCAACCGGTCCCATTCATTTTTATCTTTCCGTAAAACGAGAAAAATCCACTTGTCATTTCCAGTTTCGGCTGTTACCCTTCCTTTGCATTGTTACAACAAATTTTATTTTTATTGATTGATACTAAAAATCAGCTAGTTGACCAATGAAAATTGGTCTAGCAGTTTCCAATTTTTAATTCCCAGGCTAAGATTTAGGTCGTAGCCATTTATTCCAACAAATGGTCAACTATTTATATGTCGACTGTGAAAAGATCTCGGAAAGTAGTCCAATTGAATAATGAGACTTTTTAAAAATCATTCTCAAACCCTTCTCGGATTTAGAACTGACCATTATCAATACAATTTATATGTATGTAGGTCATATTCTTATGTCTGGAGACGGACTTAAAAATGCGACCCCAAAAAGTGGACATCAAAATGTAGGGCATTTGAATCTTTTATGGTTTCCAAAAAAAAAATTGTTTCAAAGCATCGTGTTAAATGGCCTTTCCTGAATACTTAAACATGTCATCATCTTATCAGACTGGCGAAAGGAATAATAAAACAATGAATAACTGCTTAAAGGCCCAATTTTGAGTCATTTTAACAGCGCCGACATAATGAATGCATTCACACGCCTTCATAGTTCACAGTTTACAATTTTAACTTTAAAGTTTAACCCTAAAAAATGGTAAAAATCTCACAACTTTCTGTCGGCTTAAGAAATACAGCATGAGAAAATGTCAGAAATTCGGAAGAGTATTAAAGAGAAAAAGGTATAAAGCAAGAGTTGGATATGGAACCAAATATTACATATCATAAAACAAACTAGAGACGCATCCGAACTCAAAATAAGCTTTAAAAACTCTGCGCTTATGCTTATTGATTTTATATCCGTAGTTTACTTTACCTAAGAAGATGGTTGTTCATTATTTGAATGTCGGATATGAAAAAAAGAAGGGACCAAGCCCAAGAAAGAACTATTTACTAATTCCTCTGCATATTATTAGTAATACATGAAAAGAAAGGGTTGAATATTTTGAGAATAATGAAACCAAGCCGTAGTAGTTGTTAAACATGCATAAAAAAGAGTCGGAGCAAATGTTTGAAATGTAAAAAATGATTCCCCATTTCCACCACTTTCTTCATGGGAGATGAGAATCTGAATTTTAAAATTGACTTATGGATGAAGAATGAGGAGACAAGATGATCAGTGATCGCTTCTTTTTTAGCTTCTTAACGATCCTTCCTCTTAAACCCTTAAAAATATGAAATAAGTATTTGTTGTACTTTTAGAATCTGTCTCCGCTGCCATTCATTGACTAAAGTTCGACTTGGAACGCTCGAGTTGACTTTAATGCATAAATCCAGATGCAGATGAGAGTTGAAATTCTTGAAATTAAAAATAAATATATGCACAGAAACTGGAGCCTTGCTTGTTTTTCTGTTTGGTGACCTTACAACCCCCGCATAGTTTGGGCTGTGTAATATTTTCCCTTCGTCATTTTTTTTAAGGGAGCCCTTGTACTTGTCATTCATTCACTTTTTTTCAAATACACTAATCATTGGAAGTTGTTTTATAACTTGGACATTTTTATGGGAAATCATAAGATAATAATTTTACCGACAATGCAAAAGACAACATGTGTAGAACTTCCTCTGAATTTGTTTTTAGCCTGTACAAACTATTTGTTTATTCTAATGTCATATAACATTCATATGGAATCGAAATGTTTTGTTGAGTATCTGAATTTAAATCGATCGACTAGCGTAATAATAACCAAAACAAAAAATTAACAATCAATCAATCAATCACAGCAAATACTAATTACTAGAAATACCAATAAACAGAGCAAAATAACAATCATTGCAATACGAATAATAATTACATAGTGATTAGTATTATAGCAGAGCCTTGTGCCTATTCAATTCCAATCAACTACTTTCATCATTTCGTTGAACTTTTACAAGACCAAGGAGAGCCAAGCGAGGATTAGCGTTGTTCCGCCATAAGGAGCAAATTTATTCATTGCCACGTCCCCCGTAAATCCGTAATAATAACAAGAGCTGCAAAATACAGTTGTTCCAACAGCCATTAACGCTCCAGACTGAAAAATAAGTGAAATTATAGTTTTTCATTTCAAATCACAAAATTAAAATGAGCAAGGCTTACAACTTTAGGGTAGCTTGCCATTGAAGCCGCAACTAGTCCAAACGTTCCAAGAAAGTGATACATGTTCGCTGTCTTAAATGACTGCTTTTGATTATCCGGAATTTTGTCATTGACCATAACCACTGAAATCGGCAAAAATATTAATTTAATATTTTTCATTATTGAATTGGTTTGTAAATTTTACCGTGAGCTCCATAAGCCCCCAAACCCACGGCCAATGCTCCACTCAGTCCTGCAACCCGAATGAGATTTCTGTTAAACATCAAAACCGGCCCTTTCCCGTTTCCGTTCCCATTCGCCTTTGTCGACAGAGCTTTGGATTGTTTGGAGTCTTTTTTGGAGCCGTTTCCTCCTCCCCCTCCGGGCATTACCCCCAGCGTGGCATCCAACGCACCTCTGATCACAGGCCCAATATACTGGGTCGTGGAATTCATGATATCCTATGAAAATATAACAAATAGTATTAGAAATGCAATATTTAAATTATTTGCAATTAATAATTTAACGTACTAAAATGCTAATATTTACAGCCATTGTACAAACCAAATTAAACCAAAACCAGCAAAAAAAATGACAAGCACAACGTTTCTCAACCAAAAAGTTAATGCCACACACAAAATCATTAGTAAAGCTGGGATCTAATTAACTAATTTGCATATTTCTTATTTACCTGTAACCCTTGCATAGCGTCTGTGGAAAATGAATGGAAACAATTTCTAGTTTTATCAACTATATCCGACATTCAGTGGAATCTCTCCTAATTCAATTAATTAACCAACTTGACCTTCCCGAAAATTAGAGTGAAGTGAAATTCCTTGTCAATTGTCCCTTGAGTTGCTCAAGTCTCCTTCACAAAATAACAAATTCAACATTACCAATCTTTGAAACTAATTATTACATATTGTCCATAATTTTAATTTCCTAAATGTCAAAGTTTAGATAACTGCGTATTTCGATTTTAAAAGTTAAGAGAGGCCCTTGACATTTATCATTCTTACCTTAATCCACATTTATCCTTTCAGTTTATATTTAAATCCTTAAATTTCGTCAATTGTTTAATTAAAATTGTTGCAGTTAAAAATGTTTACAGAATCAATTTCATCAGACTAAAAACACTTCCTGGCGTGAATTTTGGTTGACGTGAGACGAAAGTCCAATGCAATTCTGTGTTTATTTTTTGAGGTGGATTCCAATTAAATTTAATTGATAGTTATAGATAGAGTTAGTTTAAATTATTGTTAAATAGTTTACAGCACAAGTAACAAAGTAAAAGGTAAGTGAAAATAAAAGAATACTAATGTAGTTGTCCTAATTCCGTTTGTTTTGGTTTTTGCAGATGTTTTGAAACCGGAAATAAGGAAAATTTGCATATTTTCATCAGCAGATAAGATGCTTACCTCTACCAGATGTTTTGGGATGGAAGATAAGAGCCGGATTTCTTGACTAGGAGCTGTAATTAAGTTTTCTAAATGGCATTAGTCGCAACTTGCAATGAACGACTGCAAAGTAGTGAATTGTTATTGGCGAATCTCGTTCAAACTGTTGGACTTTTAATTGACATTACCATTAGTTCTCGACGACAATCCGTTTTCTATTTTTGGAACAGTGCTAATCATTTGCATTCTCGTGTAAAGCCTATTTTACGCCACGGAGCAAAGATTCGACATCATTTGGTATTATCAATTATTTTAGATTTGTCCAAAATTTTTTATTTATTGATATTGCATTTGTTCAGATATTTTCTCAGCCATCATTTGCAGCTTTTGACATTTGGCTTGAAGCTAGGTGAGTAATTTTACAAATTAGAAAGCTGTGTGAATTCAACAATGATTTTTAAACTTTAGATTGTTAGACCACACCCTTGCAGAAGAGCTGGTCCGTTTCCACAAAGATATATCGGATTTTTACTACGAGTGGGCTTTTATACAAAATAAGGCGTTGTTTGATACTTTTATAAAAACTTTGCGTATTCTTGGAACTCAAGATCTGGAAGCTTTGATTGAAATCGACGCAATAACTTCTGAAATGGTAACTTTAGACTTTGTTCAAATACAGTAAATGATAACAAACCCTGTGATTTTTCGTAGCTACAGTCTGCTGTGATAAATTTGCCAAATTCTTCGGAACCAGAAATGGCCCATGAAATTTTGGAAGATAAAGTCCTCTTAGAAAAGGAACCGATTGATTCAAAAGAAGCTGTAACAACTGATAATGAAGAAGTATCTTCGGCATCCACTCTCAGCATCCCTGCATATTCTTACAATTTTGCTTCCCCCATTTCCTCTCCCCCTGAATTTCATCCTGTTTCTGGAGGAGTCGATTTTATTTCTAGTCAAGAACGAGAAGAGCCAGAAGGATGTTCATCTCAAGAAACATTGCCATCATCATCGTTGCCAAAAATTGTCCATGCGTCTCCTATAAAAACTATATCAAAATTTCCGCAAGACGATGATAATCAAAGCTTAATCTCCATAATTTCCGATATTCCAATTATGACGAGGAAAGCACCTCAATCATTTTTGGAGTCGGGAGGCCTTATCCAACCTCCAGCTTTGGGGAACTTTCCTTTGCCTCAAAAAGGACAATCATTGACAGCTTTTTTGTCATCATTATCTGATTCAAATACGATGCCAGAACTAGACAGGGAAAATGCACATTTCAATGTTTCTGAAGCCTTAATTTCTGCATTTGAGAGGCTGAAAGTAAATCAAGTGTATTCTGGAAGTCGGAGTCCAGAGACGCCGTTGGTGCCTGATGAAATGGAAGATGTGTTTGGTACAGTTGAGAAGCAGATTTGTCAGTCAAATACTCCAGACGAACCTGACACTTCCCGAAAATTTTACAGCGGAAAAACATTTCCACGTCCACCAATTTTACATACAGAAACTGAAGAGTCTGAGTAAGCTTTTATGCATACATGTACATATATACAAAAAATATAACTGACATTATTTATTTATTAGAATTGAATATTGGAAACAACGACCTAAAAGACCACCGAACTGCATTCGTAAAAAACCAAGATTTGCAAAATTAGATTCTGATAGTCTAAGAGATAGTGTGATTTCTACTACAGGTTTGAAGATAATAAATAATCTTGATGCAATTTAAATTGATAATCTAATGTACTTTTTTACTATTTTTTCATTAGAAGTGTCTAGTTCTTCTTCGCAATCAACCACCGAAGAAGACTTTGCTTCATCGTCCTTTTCAGCTGAACACGTTGCTTTGAATTTACTTCGAAATGCTAAAATTAAAGAAGAACACGTCCCACTTGCTAGTGAATTGAAATGGCTAGTATCAGAAAATGAAGCTCCACAATCTTTACTTCCAATGCCCAAAAACTGGACTGCAACGAGTGCTTCAGAAAGTGAATATGAATATGGAAAATTGGACAGTTCGATGAGATTAAGAGGCACAAATGATTGGGCACCACCAAGACCCCAAATTATTTTCACCATTCATCCGCCTCCAAAGTAAAAATTCTATTTTTATTTAATAATAGTGATCTGATTCGAGCTCATTTAACTTTTATATTTTTTTATAGTATGAGCATTTTAACAGACACACAAAAATATCGTTGTGCTGGATGCGGAGTGAGAGTTGTTCCAAAATATGCTTCAACATTCAGATATTGCTTTTATTTGGGACGCTACTTTTGTACAGGTACAAAATTCATCAAATTATTTATGTGTACAACTTGTGCAAGTATAAGACAAGATTGAGTTAGGAAACCATTAAAAATTAATTCTTTATAGGTTGTCACACGACAAAGAAAGCTAGATTGCCACAACTTATAATTCATAAATGGGACTTCAGTCCGTAAGTTGTACAATTGACATGTTTTAAAATAATATAAAATGGAATACATTATTAATTTTATTTGTTTCAGATATCTCGTTTCAAATTTTAGTGCAACCCTTCTTGAAAGCCTGCAATCTGATCCTGTATACAATGTTTTGGCTATTAATCCTAATTTAACAAAGAAAGTTAAACTTAACAATTTCCGGAATTATCGTATTCAGTTAGGATTGTTACATGAGTATTTGAAAAATTGCAAGGCAGCTGAACAGTAAAATCATTAGCATTTTAAATTTTGTGAGTAAATAATGGAAACTGATTTAATAATATTTTTTTTAGATTGTACTATGATTATCAAAGGTTTCCTCCTCATTACACAAATGATGTGGACTTGTTTTCATTGGAAGATCTGGTTAATGTTCGCTTTTCTACGGGTCCACCAATGATTTTAAAGGAATTTGTTGCAGAGGCAATGCGCCACGTTCTCAAATGCGCAGTAAGCTAAACAAGTTTTATATGTTTCACTAAAATTGACTATATTTTCTATAATAGCTCTGTAAAAATTTGGGATTTGTGTGCCAAATATGCTCAAGAAACGAAGTACTTTTCCCATTTCAAATCAATCGTGTCAGTAGATGTCCAAAATGTTCTTCCTGTTTCCATTTAAAATGTTTCAACGTCAGTTCAACAGACTGTCCAAAGTGCCTCCGAGTTTCGAAAAGACGTGATGTTCTCGATGTATCACAAGCTTCTATTGCATTATGACATTCGTCACAATGCGTTATATTTTAGTTTATGATTTGTTAATGTAGATATTGTATTATCGTTTAAAAAGATATCAACTAACATTTGTGCAATAATTTATAAGATTCAATGTAACATTTAGTACCTGTAACAAATCAATCAAGTATTTTCATTACCAGTGTGCACAAGAAAAGACGTAATATGATGCCTGTTATTTATTGCTAACAATATAAAAGACATATAGAAAGACTGACAAATATTAGATTTCTATTTCTACAAAATAAAATGTATTGACAAATTATTAACCTCCACTTTTATCGGTTGATCTAATTGGATTAAAAAAAACAAGCAGATGCGATCATTATTTTCAGTTGCATGATTGCACAGGAAATTGCATACACAAAAATATTCCATTGCATGCCTTTTTCAGTAAAGATGAAAATATCCAGCTTTTTCCTGTTGCCACTGAACAAAAAATGATAAAGATCAAACGATCTCTTTCTATACTTCCGGTTTTTCTAAAAGCAAGGGAGCAAAATTATTTTTTGACGCAGTCTCAATTTCCGAGAATTACAATATAGATATTTATGCATCTGTATACTAACATAATAAAAAAGAATATGGAAGCAATAAAAATTAGAGAAGCTCATTTTAATTTTACGGATTTATGTGGATGACAGACAACAATGATGAGATTCACCTGTCGTTTATTCACACCGTAATTTCAAGAATTATCTATTCAACCCCGAACCAAAATTCAGAAACGAAACGAGTGAATCCGTTCCGTGACATATAAAGCCAACCCTCCTCCGTCTTTTTATGTCGCAGGATAACGAGGAAAGTAACTACTTGTACTACTGCATATGTAGAATAACAATTTCCCATCAGACTGGACAAAGAGCGGTGGCAGGGGAACTCCAAAGTTAATGAGAATTGCCATTGTGTTTTGGAGAGTGAGGCAGAAAACGGATGTAAAGAAATATTATTAGGAAGGGGAAGCTGGATGGGGAGACAAGAAAGAGGCTGAATTGCTACATGATAATGGAATTATTGCTCAAACATACATGTAAAATATATGGAATGACAGGTAATTCGGATCAATCTAATCCCGAGCACGTAGTAATAATCGGTCCAACTCTCAAACCACATCCTGCCATTTCCCCACAAAACAAGCCATTTCATCTCCATATTCTCAGCCAGTACGTTGTAGTTATTTTGTGGAATCAATAACCACTGCATCTTTCACCTGGAGAAATTTCGAGTAGTGGGCTCTCAAGGTGTCATAATATTTTAGCTTTTGGAGTGGAGTATTGGAATAAGCTGGAAAGTTATTGTGGTTTGGCTCTTTCTCTATCCAGTCCGTAGCCAGTAAAGTTTCTTTCTCCTGCTCCGGGAGAGTAAAGTATCCCGGGATTTGGATTGGACGGAAGAGCAGGTAGAGTACTAAGGGAAGAAATCCGAATTCGGATGGGGACGCAACCAACGCAAGCGTCCCCGAAGAGAACACGGGAGAGAACTCACAGATCAACTTTCTTCCACTTGTCATCCAACCTCCAACGGATCACCATCCCCTCAAACATCCCACACACAAATCTCCCATCAAACCCTCAACAAAGTGATCCCTTTACAAATCCGTCTACAATGAGGAAGTGAGAAGATTTACAAATATAAATCCAGAGATGATTGAACTGACAACTTTATCACCGGTAAGTAAAAAAAATTCCTCAAACTCTTAAAGCTAATCCAAAGATAGAGCATAAATTTAGAAATAAATTCCCGTCATGTGCGTCTTTCTTTCCAAATTTAACAACAGAGTTCTCAATATAGATGAAATCGAGAAGAGTCGCTCTCGAAATATCACGTGCATCCCATTTTATAATAATAATTGGCTTGTCTATTCATATATAATTCTCAATTGCGTCATTTCGAAATCTTCCTATATTCTTCATACGTAAGAGATTTCATTGTTGGGGTGAAAGTTTTAGTCGTTTCTCTGGAGGAGGGATTTGCGGGAGGAGTGCGCAATACCGCTCTGATCTCTCTCTTCATCTGCCGGAGAAAGCAGCATCCCTCCACAAAACCAACGAATCACACATCTTCCCTTTTCCCATAGGCTACAATTAATCTAACGCCACAATTTGTGAGTCATAACATCCAATGCTGATCCCTCCTTCGGAAAGCCAAGCAGGGAGCAAAACCCGGGTAGAAGATTTATTCCCTGGCTATACAATTTCGGGGAAATGAGTCTATTGCTTTGACTGGTCATTTATGTATTCAATGCTATGTATACATATGTATATACATAGTAGGTCTAATATCAATTAATTTATTCCTTCTTCAATTGACCACTGTTCTCATTATTTTCTTATCTCTTCTCATCTGATTTTCATCCATAACTAACTAAATACTGAAATTGGTCGTTCGTTCGTTGGATTTGGATGTTTAAATAGACTTATCCATTGACCATTATGGATTCATGAATGATTCTCTTTATAAATTTTATATTAGCATATTCAATCAATTCATAGCAGGGGAGTAAGAGTGAGTTGTCTCTTGCCCTCCCCCTCAAAAGGGGACCTCAATGAAAATATCATCTCTTTCTCAAGGAAAGTCATAGGTAAAAAAAATCCATATCTCTCGATATCCTTTGAGTGGGAGTTGGTAGTCGACTCAGTTGAGAGAGAGAGTAAACTTTTTTGAGTGGAGACAGTTTTGTCCATGTCTTTCTTTGATGACCTAAAATATGGCACAATACATCCTCTCTTGAAACTCTCTTCAAGTGGGTCGATATTTCCTCTTCTTCTCTTCTGCGGCAATCCTAAAGCAAAGAAGGGAAAGTTCTGCTTTTGTGTCCTCATCAAATATTCTCCTCAAGGAGCATGTGTCATGTCATTCCATCCATTCTTCAAGATGCTGCTCTGCTGCTACCCAATCATTTTAGTTTATTCATGACCCTTATCTACTCTCATTTATTCCCACAACACTATTACTTTAACTAACCGATCAATAGACGGAAACAAACTAATTCTTTCTCATCTTTTAATGCCACAAAAATAAATTAGTTCCGTCCTCTTTTTTTCTCAATAGCGTGATGTAATCTAAAGACAATAAATTAGTAGGTTTATATACAGAATATATAGCTTATATAATAATTTTTATTCAACCGATATATAAAAGAATAGCCACACGGAAAGTTTATTTATTGTCGTTCAAAAAAAATCTCGAGATTGGTAAATACCAAATATTGCTGTAATTTGAGTTTTATGTCATGGCCAGAGAATATCGCAAAAATGACCAAAAAGTATACAATATTGTATTGCATGCGAGTTTCAACAAAATAAAAGCTTTCTCTCCTCTCTCAAAACAAGGACACTTTTAATGAACTTTTTCATGTCTCCCAAAATTGGTTCTCCTTGTTATTTCCAATCTATAAAGCTAAAGTTCCTAGCTACAGGAAATAATTGAAACTTGGAAGAAGATTGAGATTATGGTTAAAGATTGTTGGCATTTAGCATATTTATGGTGATGGTCATAGAAGAAAAGCTTCTGTATACTTTCACTCCTGCCCACTCCATTTCTGTAGTGAGCCAAGAACGCAATTTAATATATTGCGACAGTTGTAAAGGGCTGCTCTCTTTAAAGTTTGCTTAGCTCACTCCTTGGCAAGGAAAGTAAAATGTGGTTGGAGTGGGAAAGCCAAAGCCAGCCGTCCTCTGAATAATTAATGATAATAACGGAGAGAAACGCAACGTCTCCCAAAGTCCCATACCTGTCCGTCCTATGAAACCTCAATCCAAAGATTCGTGGAAATAGATTGCTTTCACTCGCTTTGCCATACCGCATCACGTAATACATAGGAAGTGTAATAGATAGTTGTGGGGAAAGCTATGGATGGGATTGACTCGTTGTTTGCAATCCAATCACAATAGACTGTAAAATATAGAGAAGAGAGAAAGAGCTTTAAATTTTTTACAGACAAAGAGGAGTTGCCCAACTGCTATAAAACCAATCTATTCTTTTGTATTATGAAACTTGCGGCATTGCATGTTCAACCCTTTTCCAAAAGATTTCTCTCTCCCCAATGGATATTTAAGTAGGGAAGAAGAAAGGAATATAAAATATATAATAATCTCCGGGTGGTGGACAAGTAAGAAGAAGGATTCGATCTGCGTCCGCGTCTTAGAAACTTTCTCCGGATTCGGATTTCGGATCCTTTCCCTCCTCCTGCAAACTTCGACCATGCGGCCATTGACTTGACTTACAAAGACGCTGGACTACGCAGAAAGTGACTCACGAAACGAATCATTTCCACACGCCAACTCCAAGTATAATGAATTCTCTTTTCTTCATCTCGACGAAAGTAGCAATTTCATAGAAATGGAAATGAGGCATTTTACTCGACTTTCGTGAGGGAGCTAACCTAGAAAATGTTTCAAAGAAAGGGATTTGCTTCTAAAGATTTCACATCAAATCTCATTTTATACTATATAGACCATTTTACTCTCTGCTTTTAGCAGAAGGGATTTATTTAGTATGATAGAGACTTTTTCGGGAGGAAATCTGCCTCGTCACGCGGGTTTTTATCCGACACGAACCTAGGTACATACAATTTCCACCCTCGCTCTGAAAGAATAAAATTCGGATGACGGGGAGGCAGGTGTAGTAACTATTACAATGTTTATGTATGTCCAATTCATTTGGGCTATAAACTCAAGTGGAGTGGAATTAAAGAACAAATTAAAGCATACTCTCCCCCAATCCAATTCTTCACCTGGATGATGATGATTAGATTGACTTTTGGGATAAAATAATTTGAAATGAGTCTGCTTTCTTTGGGATGAGAGTAATAAGAGTCAGACAGAACCAGGCACAGGGATTAATCAGCAGGGTCCCTCACTCTCTCACCTCCATCCGGGGGAAGGAAGGGGATTAGGATTAACAGGCTCTATAAATGATCCCTTTCTCCAATGAACAAATGGCCTGACTTTGGATCAAGTTGATGATGATGTGAGTTTGTTGTTGATTCGATATGCCTCCCGTTCTCTTTTATATTTCTCAACCTTTCATCAACTAGCTAGAAAACTTTTGGCGTAGGAAGTATATATAATAATAATTTTCATCTATTCAGACCAACAAACTTTCTCCCATTTTCCTCTTGATTTGAGTTGACAAACTTGCTCTGTTTCCTTTCTCATAAAATAAATCTCAAATTGGTTCTGCAGGAGACGCAAAGTAATCGCGTGATTGATACTTTTGTTTGTATACCAAGTACCAAAGCTCTTTTAATCGATCCACAATATATATACATATATGTAATTCTTCTCCGTCTCCTTCCTCTTTGGACGGAATTCATTTTTTATGCTCTCCCAACAAAAGTGTAGAGGAAGGAGACGTGAAAGGCAGAGAAAGTAAATTGAAGTACAAAGGATTCATCTTGTTACTTTCACCTCCGGCACTTTCCTTCATGAATCTTGTTTTATCCACCTTCAATGGAAATAGCAGGACATGTAAAGGGAAAGTGGAGAAAGAGAAAATTGACGTTCGTTTGTTCGTCTAATGCTTGTTGTAGATGATGATGATGATTGCATTGCATTACTGCCTCTTTCCGATGGATCTAGATGATAGGATGGGACAGCACAACAATTACTACCTTCAAACATAATGCCCATTTGCTATTTGCTCGTTTTTTGTCCCAATTCATTTTCCAGGGGAAAGTAAGATTTAGGTACAGAATGCCACTTAGTGCCTTTGCTTTGCCATGTTTGATGACACGAATGGGAAACGTAATAATAATACAGTACAATGAGAGAAAACGATAAAAAAAACTTTTTTATTCATTCGACCATAGAAAGCCAGTCTGTTGGCATTTTGGCATTTGCTATACTTTCTCTTTGCGTTTTAATGTATGTTCGCTAAAATTTAATTTCCCATGGCCCATGAAAATTTTGTGTTTTGAGGGTGCGGCCAAAGTTCCGCCCAAATAGACAACATCAGGAGACGTTCAAACGAATTTACATAATGGATGACACCCTTTTTTGGAGGAGGAAGAGAGAAAGCTAATACTTGTTTTGTAGTTGGCATTTGAGTTGCTTATAATAATGAGCCTCTTCCTTTCAATGAGAAACTCTTTGTCAATTTTATCTCCTACTGCCACTTTCTCCTTCATGCCAATTTCCTTCCCATTATGCCCATTATGAACTTCCAGAGACAGCTTTTATTTAATTAATTTAATTAGACATGGCTTGGAAAATTGTGTCAAATTATATCCAGTACATCTTCCTAAGAATCTAAGTAGAGCTATGACGCAATTATATATATTCTGTCCCAAAAATAAAAAAAAAAACGACATCAAACTCTTTCACGTATATTTTCAATCCCTCATTTGCTCACACGCAAAAAGACAATCTGACTCTCAAATAATTCCCCTTCCCTAAATGACAACTAAAATCCGTTAAAAACATCCCCATCCTAAATTTAATCATGGCTCTCTCGGGTAAAATAAAAGTATCCAAATTCATCAGATTTTAAGTACTTTTTACATAAAAACATAAAAGTCACAAGTCACGCAACAACACGCTAAAGTTACGTGGTTATATACGTGGTTATATAATTAAGCTTCTGTTTTGTATATAGGCGGCCCCCGAGGATAACGACGACCTTCCAAGTCCCAACACAAGCTACGGCGCGAGTTGCAGTCCAGGTCCAGAAGAGACAAAGACCAACTCGGATGACCTAACATCATTAACTTGGCTTCAGAACATTAACATCCTAACAGTCCCGGGACCACCCACACCACCAGCAAGTCCAAAACCCGCAGGGAAGAAAGCCCACAAAATCCCCGTGCTCAAAGAATCAGAGGCACAAGAATATAGGTGAGTTATACATTAATGTTGCAACAATTTGTTATTTCCCAACAATCACATAAAAGATGAACTAATGATCTGATGTTGGACCGCAAACTGAAATCCATATATTTGTACAAATGATTTCGTGTATTGGATTACAAATCCAGAGAGCAAAGGGGAGTTAATAGTTGTGTTTGGATTGTTTTGTATTGTTTCACATCTTTATTGGCTGCAATTGGGTAACTTGATGTCGAAATTATTTTCCGGGGATAGAAAGAGATCTCAATTACACCCAACAACAACAACCCCAATTTGCTCTGCTTTCTCTTTTTACTCTTTCCAATGTCCAAGAATTATATTTATAATGAACCTAATTGATATCTGTACATTCAATTAAAGTTGATCTCTTGATACAATTTCCAGAACCACGAGGAGAGAGAAGCCTCCCTTCTCCTACGCCAATTTGATATGCATGGCCATGCGAGCGAACAAGAACAAAATGACGCTGAGCGCAATCTATGCTTGGATCAAGGACAGCTTCGTCTACTACCGATCTGCAGACCCCGCATGGCAAAACTCCATCCGCCACAATCTCTCACTAAACCGATGTTTTATGAAGGTCCCACGGTCAAAGGATGAGCCTGGGAAAGGAGGATTTTGGAGATTGGACCCTGCATTCACCCAATCAATTGATAAGGGAGAAAAACCATACAGGCTGAGAAAACGGAGGAATCCGCCAAAGAACAGAAACAAGAACAAAGGTCTAGCGGCTGGCATCAACAGAATTATCAACAACAACAACAATATCATAATGACATCATCGGACGGGGAATCGCTCCAAGTTCATTCTTGTAGTGAACTCAACTGTCCTGATACACATCCTCCTTATGTCGCTCAAGAAATGGAAATTCAGCTTCACACTTCTTCTCCAAATTCCCAGCCTCAATTTGGAACTCCGAATTCTCCTCACATGGGAGAAACGGCGTCCTCAAATATCGTCCAACATATTCAAACAATTGGCCCACGCTCAAACAGTTATTCGCCCCGTGAAGGAATTACCCTGCTTCAAAATGTCCAAATGCTTGATCCTTCTCCAGAGTCTGCAAATGGGAATTATGTGGAATTGACAACTGCTGAAACGATTCTGAATCAAAATGGGGAATGCGTTTATGTATTCTGTACATCGGATCAGAGACTCAACGCCCTAGCCCCTCATTTGGAGCAGGGCAAAGAAATTGAAACCACAACATCTTATGAAACATTCCCAATCAGTATTGAAAACACAGTTGAAATTCCAATGAAAATTGAAGGAGGGATTGGTTCTGAAATCGGTAGAATTTCCATTCACAACAACAACAACAATTCTCGCCTCCAAACTTCATATTCCCACGGGCAAACAACGCAGCATATTTTCCACGAAATTGGTCCAGTCCAACCACAAAATATTTCTATAAACATTGATCATCATTTGATAAGCTCGGAACCATCATCCGAGCTAACTCCGTTGACAAACGCGGTGGCAGATATTTCAACATTGGCTGCAGATATTGAGAAAGAGTCGAATCAGTATTCCATTCAGTTGGCAAATCTTGGGCAAGAATTTGCATCCATTCCAATGCCATGTCATTGGGATGAACGCAATTCAATAAGTTTACTTGAAGGAGTGGAGCTAGATATTGAGGAATTGTTTCGAACAGAAGGGTTAAGTAATTTAACTTAAATTGAGGGATTAATTATTATTGATTTCTAAATGTTTCCAAATTATTATGTATTAATTAGCAAGAAAGAACTGACTTTTAATATTCAGAACATGAGATACGATTTTATTTCTTACCATTTACTTGCTGAAATTATCGATAATAGGATAAAAAGTCGGTGTGCGTTGTAATTTTATCTTGTATTATAATTATTATAAAATATTCAATTATCGTTTGTGTTAGATTTAGCCAGTTTAAGAAATTATTTAGGCTACTATATAAATATCTTAGAATAAAGGGAAAGCCTTGATGGCTGACGCCTTATTAAAATAGAACGATCCGTCCAAATAATCCATCCATTAACACGACAAATCAATACGATTCCGTCCAAATGGGTGTGATTTAAAAATATAACTTATCTGTAATATAGAATCAATATATAATATTCTAAGTCAATAATAATTAAAATTTAAAATTTAAAATCTTAGAAATTTGTAATTTAAAAAATTCATGAAGCTATGCCATGATACAATGAAGCATTTCATGTGCCTGAACTCTTAGTGTGTACAACTATTACATAATAATCCCAAGTGTATGCCGATATTAATAGTAACCTTAACTGTACAAATTTAGATGCCTATATATTTTATCTAGTCAATGAGTCACTAGAATATTAGGCCTAATTTAAATCACTCCTCAGGGTTTCACCTTTAAATTTATGTAGATGCATTTATAGTGCATGAGCTACCCAATCTAGTCTGTTTACTTTAATTTTTGATTTTTATTGAGCAATATGATAATTTAGAACATAATGATATCACAATATTGCAACTAAATTAAATATAAATATGTATTGCTTCTGGGCTCAATCTGACTGTCAGATTTTGACAGATAACCCACGTCTCAAAACTAGATATTCAAACAAGTCACAAATCTATAAATGTAGCCGTCCATTATGATAACTAGTTACTTTGAGGGTTGTCGAATTTGTAATTTATCAATAGAAGAATTGTCTCAATTGATGTGAGTCGTTGAAGCGTAACCTTAACGTATGTATCTGGATACAGTCGGTCATATAAACGATGGATAAAAAGATTTAATAAAGAAATTCAATGAAAGGATAAAATTGACAGGTGTCGATTATTTACTTATAATTCCTTACCTGACCTACAAATCATGTTCCAATTTTCATTAACAGCATTTATCCCATTCTGTGGTTTTTAATGAATTAACTACTGACTGAGAAATAAAATCTGCGGTGGAATTTTACGCCAAAAATGCTGAACAACTTGACCGACAGACCTAGCCAAGTATATTTATATTCTAAGGCATGACAAAGCTTGTTTAAATTGGCTAGTTTTACTTTCTTGTCCAATATAATAATGTGGAATTCATGCAGAGTACAATTAGTTGCAAAAAGTGAAAACATATTTTTTTGTAAAAAAAGTCGTGGAGTAATGAAATCAAATATCGCACAATGACATTTAATTTACTGCTATTTTTTGGTTTAATAAAATGATTGAAAGTGTTATTGGCATAACAGGAAAAACGAGACGTGACAATTGTCGCCAAAATAGTTAATGACAAGTCTCAAATCGTGTCTCAATTTAACTGCAGGCCACATAAACATTGTTGGAAATCCATATTTACAAATGGTTTCAATTTGCCTCTTTGCTAACTATTTAATTAATCCATTTCCAATTATTGTTATTTAAAATTCCTGAAAATCCTGTGCGATTTAAGCAATTAAACAACCAATTTAAACAATTATAACATTTTTTAAATATTTGATGTAACCTCATAAATCAACAAGATTGTTTGCAAGCATAATTTAAATTAAAAGAAGCAATTTTAATTATAGCATAATAAAATTTTTGTTAATCCTCAAACTTTTACAATTCTACTTAATATTTGCATGGTACAGTTAACCATTTAATTGCCTCTGATACACGTTTGATAAATAATTGCCTGTGTATGATATTGAGCGTTGCATAACCAAAATTGAAGATGCTTTTTCAAAAAGATCTCAAAAATTTATTTCACTTCCTTCCGCATTTCTTGTCCGATAAATTTTTTGATGAAACGATAATGAAGAGTTGGAGTTGTTTACAAATGTTCCGTTGTTTGCAAAGTGTGAGTCCGTTTGTGTTAAGCCAAGTGTAATTTTACGTGAGGAATTTTTATGAATCAACTTTTTATGGATTATTGTTTTGGATTATATTACAAAAATCATACGGAACCAGATCCATTTGAAGGAAATATAACGGACAATTTCCAATCGCTGCTTCTAGTTAGCAAAAATTATTTTTGCAATGCATTTTTTCTTTCTGCAAATTGCATTAAAACACTTTATTACTTTGATGATCAAGTATTTACTTTACCCGACTTGAGTCACACTTTACTAATTTTGATTGAACACATTCAATAGTAGTTACAAAATAATGCCCATTATATGGAAGGATTACACACTAATTCTCGTGTTAATTTGACGCACGACTTTTGTCGTGTCCTTCTGCCAATTTAAACGTCAGCTCATGTCAAACTTAAAATTGAAGATTTTACAAGAAAAATTAAAATAGTTAAATCCATTCCATTTCTTAAAAAAAGTTACTCAATCTTTGTAATCCCACTTTTCTAATTTAATGATGCTTCAGTCAATTTATTGCATTGTGTGCTGTTACTTCATAACAAAGAATTATCAAAAAAGCAAGCGGTGACAATTCATTTATTACAAGAAAAAGCTATTTTCTCATCAAATAAACAAACTGAAATTATTGTAACTGTCATCATTTCACATTTTCAAAGTTTCTGTCGCTGCGCTAGTAAAGTTTGCTAAAGGTTTTGGTACACGAGCATGAAATTGATACGCTCTCGTGTTAAAGTGAGTGATCTTCATACATAATGACAATTCATCCATTAAGTTTCATTGTCGTTACATAATTTGTCACCTTGCATCGCAGCACTTGATCCGAATCCTGCTTCGGATACGAATGGATGAGTTTTAAGAAGAAATCAACGGTTTAATGTATTGAGGAAGAAGTATTTTTAAAATACAATTTTGAAATTGATAATCGATATTGAGTCCTGTATAAAAACCACAGGAAGCCAACCAAGTTTAATAGGATTATTCACAAAAGTAGATATTTTCATTTTTAGGGGTTGAAGGGAACGAATTTTACTTTAACCCTCTGTATTCATGGATTGAGACAGGTGACAAGTGGCTTTCTTCCTTCCGGAGTATTTTACTTCGTTTATCGTTTTATGTAAAAGTTTGAAGCTTAAATTGACCCTTTGACATTGAATTATTATAACAATTACCATTTTCCCATCATCCTTCCGCAATTCAAAAAGTGCGTTTTGCTTGCGTATGCATCTGTCACTCATTTGTAAAGTTTCCTAATAATTGAATGAGTAAAGTTTCAAATACCAGGTGGGGAAAGAATGGAAAAGAGAAACATTTTAATGGTAAAATTTTAGGGAGGAACTGCCATCAAAGTTAGCTTTGAGGACGGATGTTACATAATAATCGATGGCAAAAAGCAACCCTCTCCCTTCCACCTTTGCTTTGTAACGTGTATTTAAGAAATGGATTTAAGAGTGAGTCTGCCGAATTTATTTAGTAAGAACAACAAGCCAAACTGGACCATTATTTGATTGTATGAAAAGCCCTCCAGTTTTCCTTCTCTTGTGAATGAGTATCCGATTTCCGGCCGTTGCGTTACCTGCTTATTCGTGTCAAGTACCAAGCCAGGCGTGTTGGTTTGTATTTATATTTATATTGTATGGTCCAACACAAGCCATGCAAGTTCTGTGAATGAATTTCAACTTTTGCTGGAGCTTGGGGACTAAACTAAGCTGCTCATTTAAATCCATTGTGTTATGTTATGTAATAGCCTTAGGAGAAAGGAGAAAAGTCATTGGGGTCGAGTTGGGCTAAAGACCCGAAAGTTGGTTATTGCTCCAATTGATTGCAATTGGAGATTGCATGATCTCCAGCCAAAACTTGACGGCTTCCTCTTCATAAATCACAACTCGAATCTTTGACATAAATACAAAATTGAGTAACTGTTTATTTCAGTTGCAGTTTATAAATATCAACAATAAAAGAAGCAATTTCAAGCTGCTCAATAGCAGACTTGCAATTATGTTTTAGTTTATTACTCAATATTTACTCTATTATCTAAAATTGTTAGAAGAAGTTCACGGGTTAGTGAATTTCTTTTAGCAAAATTTATTGAGCAAAGTAAGTTTAAGTTTTCTTAGAAAAAGGAAATAATCAAAATAACAGCAGCCGAGTAGATTAAAGTCATATTGCATTACAATTACAATTGATGCCTAACTTCATGAAAAGTGAGTGGATCTGAAAGGAAGCCAAGCATCAAAAACACCTCCACCTGCACCACCTGTAAAATAATATATACCTTCGAAATACGTTACAGTAGAATCCCCTCTTTCAAAGCCAACGCTCACTCGTTCTTCAGTTGCATTTTGTTTATCGGATTACTTTACCCCTTCTCAAGACAAGCCACGTTTCTTCAGTTGTTCAGTGACTGCCAGCATATCCGGTCCGGTCGGGGATTTATTAGTCTCAATCCATCCATAGTTTTTGAACATTTCTGTAAATGTCTCCAAGAAAAACTGCATAAATACAATGAGTTGCAACAGGAAGGTCTGAGCTAGAGAGTAAAGAGTTTGTAAATATCTAAAGCAGTTGTTCTTTCTGCCCAGTGAGAAGGAACGTTAGGCATCCACCCTCTCATCTCAGTTTATTAAAGTGTTTTGAACGCAAGGAGCACTCAAATTAACAAAAAGTTCATAATCCCTAACTGTTAAAGTGGAGGCTGTGCAAAACAGTAATAATAATAAATAGTGAAGCCATAAAAGTTTTGGAGATCTTGGACAAAATTACCATAATAAAATGTTTTAAGGACTGCATGCGTAAAGAAGACTCAACCGGATACGAAAATAAGGGAAAAGGCCAAGACAAAGAAGAAGAACCACGCGTTGGACATTACAAAGCACGAGCTGGAAATAATGAATTTTTCTTCACGGTCATAGTTTTGATTGCAATCTGGAGAAGAGGCTTGCATGGATTTTCATAACGCATCCAAAGATGAGTGTTCAAACTGATTTTGTTCAGTGAGTTTCTTAAGCTCAACTTATTTATTCAATATCACGTACATAAATAAAAGTTTCAAATAAAGTCTAACATTTTTTAAATGTATAATGGGTTAGGAAATCTGCATTTTATTATTAAATACATGCGTTCATGAACATGTAGGTGTTAAAAGGATTTGAAAAAAAACTTTGAGTTCATACAAGTTTACTTAGTTCAAGTGAATGTAATGTTAAAATTATTGAATCTGGATAAAATATTCAATCATCGGCTAAAATGAGGGGAAGGAAATTGTTCGGAACTTCTCTGTGGATTTGGAGCAGTTTGCATTTTGCTGTCGTGTTTTCCATCATCACTCGATCAAAGAGTAAGTCTCAATTTCATAAGATTTTCCTCTTCCTTGTTAAATGTGTTATATAATATTTAGAATTCCTTCTACATAAGCCTATTTGTGTAAATACTTACATGGCTAATCCCTATAATTCAAAGTTTAAATCTGCAAACAATTTGCTCATAACTTATGAATAACAGATTATAAGATTAGCTTAGGCTTCTGTGTATAAAATAAAATTGATATTGATCAAAACGCAACTAATTCTGCGTTTGGAAAGTGAAAAAATTATTTAAGCCTGGTGTGTAATTAACAAATAAAACATCAAACTCTGTCTGTGGTCTCAACGAAAACGAAAATTTTCCATGTACAAGGATACAAAATTTTACACGCTTTAACAACTGATTTTGAATGCCATTTCAATTTAAAAAGATTGACAGAATTATTTATTCCCACAAACCATGCTTAGTCATCAACACTCAATTATTAATTTCATTCAGGGAAAGGTTCTAAAAGAACATATTTAACAAACTGACCATCAACAAAGAAGTTTGCAAAGTTTACCATGTGCATGCATACAGCTTTTAATTGTAAAGTTAAATTAAATCTAAAATTCATTAATTTTCAATTATAAATTTTACACGCATCAAACAAAAATTTCGAAATGCATTATTTATGAATATGCATGAAACACTTTGTCTAAAGCTGAATACAGTTTAATGAAATTGTTTTAAGGACAAAAGTAGTTTCTGTACAGAATTGAATTGTTTGTCCAAAAATTAAATTAATTGATATTTCAAAGACGGCTTTGAAAGCATGCAGAAATTTTATTCTGAGAAAAGATTATGGTTGAGTGGCTCGGTCACTTTTACTAACTTTCCTGAATGGCCAAATGTAAAATATTCAAAATCTATTGAAGAAATATTTGATTTCAAAGTTGCACAAAATGTTGTTCTGATTTTAATTTTACTCTAGAGGAAGAAAAGCCCCAAGAATGCAGTTTTGTTCCATTGTTTCAGTTAAAGATGCTGATCTTAGACAATGTACATTTCCAAACCATGTTAGTTTGTGTGGGTGCACCCTCCTTCCATCCTTTTGTCCTTTAATCAGAGGATGTTACCAAAATCTTTGTTTTCAATTTATCTCTCCGAGGAGAAGGCGTCAGCTACTCGACTTTCTTGCTGCGAACAACAATGCAGATTCATCATTTAATTAATTTTGGGCTCAACTCTTGAACCCACTTATCCCAATATTATTTGCTAATGAAACGGACTAAAAGACAAATCAAACATTGGAAATTGATTGTCAACTGTCAAAAATATTTTAACGGATGAATAGCATACAAAAAGTAAAAAAGTGAACGGAAACTCTACAATAATTAAAATCAAGTAAAAGAATATAAGAAAGCATCTATTAAATCTCGAAACAGACAAAAAGTAAAAACATTAGTTAAAGACAAAACATATATGGCATAAATCCTCAAAACCCATCATCACATTTTAAACTTTTTTTAGGATTTATTTTATTGTATGTTGATGTTGCGGCTTATGTGCGTTAGTTTTTCGCAATTTATACTCCACAACTAACAAAGTACTTAAGAAATGGACACAGTCATTTCCTTCGGTTTCATGGTTTAATTACTTTTACCTCATTTTTACTCACAAAGTCACAATTAACTTAATGCATTGCAGCCTCGAAATTTGTACTTTAACTTAACCACTTCAATCTTGGTTTGTCATACTTTGTCATCTTTCACATTGTAGAACAAGAACGATTTTCATAACCTAAATTGCACACTTGCAATAATTTGCGGAGGAAAAGACTGTTTACATTTTGCTTTCATGAGACGCATTTTTATATAAATTGAAAGAAAAAGTATGAAAATTGTTAAAAATATATAAGTTTAGTGACTTTTTATTACAAGTACAATTAAAAGAAGAGGAGAAAATCGGGTCAGATTTTGGGTGGTTCTTTAATTGTTGTACTTGATTGCATTGTTTCGCGTATCATGAATCAAGATGTGGCTTATTTATTTAAATTTGATATAAATACAATTTCAAATCATTCTGTTGACATCACTCATCCAATTCAATGCAACTCATCCTGTAGCATTATAATGCAGAATTGTTGAAACAAATGCAAGCGAATTGTGAAATTTGAGTGCACTTATTGTCAACTCTCGATTACTTTCAAATGATTTTGGAGTGTTGACGCAAGTTTAAGTACAATTGGAATATTTTGGGACTTTTCAGCTATAAAATTTTCCAATGTCAAGTCAAGACACTCTATAAATAGGCTTTATCTTTGCATAAAAAATATTCAGATTCTGATTTCGTTTCATTTTCGTTTGCTACAAGCGTGTGGTTAGATTGTTACGCATTGTTATAGGTTATTTATGTAAATAATGGGATTTTCTCCTTTCTTAACTTGTGTGTATAATACAGCCCTTGTTAAGTCTTATTGTAAACCTTCCTCTGTTCTTCAAGGGAGACGACAATAATTTGACACCAGTTTGTTTTCCCTATGAAAAGTGTCAACCGCAATGAATGCACTTTTTTGAAAAATGTGATGAATTAAGGATGTTTAAAGTTGTGACATTTCTGCGACTGTAAAACAGATTGTATTTGCTAAAATTTTCCATTTTGTTTTGGCCAGATATTGCAGATTAAGGAATCGTACAGAAATCTAAATAATATTTTCCCTATTAAATGTCGAGTCTGTGGTTGTTTTATTACGGCACGATTTTATTGCTTTTATACACTTACTCAATAGGGAAGTTTTAGGGATGATGCCCAGGCCAGTTTAGCAATAATTGTGCGGTTTGTTTTATATTAAATTTGATTTTTGATGACATGAGGAAGTGTGATAGATTGGCTTTTAAATTAAAGCCCTTGCAACACTTTAAACTAACCCAAAAATGTATTGATGCTTTTTTGATGTCCAATTTAGCGTGTTAAACTTTTTAGACACAAATAAATCGCAGAATTATATCCATCTCTGGAAATTAGTGGAAATATCTTTGAAGCAGGTTCTAATTAAAAGTTTTGCCGACAGCAAAATTTAATCCGAGATTTAACATGAAACATTTTTTAATCTACAACTTGTAATCCAAAAAGATAATAATAGAAAAGATTAAAAGCAACTGTGCCATTTAATTTTGAGATAAATGAAAGAAAGAGAACGCCAACTGTTTACTTAAATGAAGATGATTTTAAATGGCATCAAAGTCATCAAAAGCATCACAGTAAGGATTCCATTATACTGAAGGTCTTTTACAAAAATGCAGAATTTTTAAGCATCCGTCTGCATTTTACTGATGACAATGAAGATTATTATTTTACTCTGTTTTGCGTATTTTTTCCATCAGCCATGAATGAAGATGAGATTCCTATTATTAAAATCATCTCTCCTTGTAATTTCACTCTCGCAGCCACTTTAAATTTATCCATCATCTAATCACTGAATTCAAATTGACAAGATTCATAAAAAGAAGTATGAAGGTGGCTAACCTCGTTACTCGCTCTTCATGACAAAAATGAGTTTCATTTCAGCTTCTTCCGTTTCGACAAATATTTGTGCAATTTATATTTAACTATGCAAGTCTCTAATTGGCTTGTTGTGCCCTTAAGGCCCTCGAATGACATTTTTACTGATAAGCTTTAATTCGGAAACGAATATAAATATTTTCGCTTAGAGCCATCATGGTTTTCTAGTTTAGAGCTGTATCAAATTTAAAATAGATTGACACTTGAGATAAATGATGATTATCAGAATTAATATCCAATTTTAAAAAGTGAAAAGGAAATCAGTCCAATAAATATTAAGTGTCGATATTTTTTGATGGTAGTCAATTTGAATTCCAATTACGATTCAAGTGGATTAAGTGTCCAATGAACAATATTGGAAAGCACTAATCGTAAGCTTTACTAATTAGAAAATCCAGGTCATAAAAGGCAAAAGACAGGTAGAGATAATACTTGAATATTTATTTGCTTTTATCAAATATTTGCCTTTATCAATTAAAATTATATTTCCTAAAATTATTTGAGAGCAGAAAGCAGACAACAAAATTAATGGATTCATTTGCATTCAATAAATCTGAGTAACAAAATATTTGAATGTAACAATAACTAAAAGGGAAAAGATCTCGCAAACACTGCAAACGTCAAAACGCATCTTTTGATTCTCTATCATACAAATGAATTATATTGACTAACTTTCAGCAAATAAATTCTTCAGAAATAAAAAAATAAGAATTTGTATAAACTTTTCTTTCAATTCGTGTCCAATCAACATGAAGCAGAAAACAATTGGAAATGGACTTGTTAGTAGTCCATCTTATCTTCAGAAGCCTCAAGATTTTCCGGCAGCCATTTAGAAAGGGAAGACTTTTGAAAAATCTCACTTTTTAACATGATTTGTTATTAGGACTTTTGAATAGAGTTAATTTTTAATTGTAACTTTGGACGTAGAGTTTGCGGCGTTTCGTGAATATACAAGTTTGTTATACAATGGATGAGATTTATTTAATAATTATGAAAATTTGTAAATTGTTTGCCAACAACTTATGTCATGCTCCTGTTTCCCGAAATCTAATGATATTGTAATGGGACGGAAGGAAATGAATACTAGACACGAATGATTAATTTATTTATCATTATTCATTGTTAAATTTTAGGTGATTCTCGCTGCTTTCTTGTCAATGGTGGAAGCTCCGTTACATTTTTTGCAAGTGAAGATGCTCCAATCGGTTCAAATCTTGGTAAGTTGTATATTTCAATCATCAAATTATTATTTATCGGCATCCGTAGGAAATCATCAATTTCACATACTATGTACATGCAAATATCAGTTTTTAATGCTATTTAACAAAAATCGTGAAAATTTCTATGCACATGTGCACGCAGTCGAAATTTCGTGAATTTTCAGAGGCTGACCAATTACAATGATCGTGATCATTTCTCTATCTCAATTTTTAATTACATAAATAGAAAAGAAGGTGACCAGTAAAATAAAATTGAGAAAAGTAATTAAAATTTACTATGAATAAATGTCAGATTTGGGAGGGCTGAAATTAGCCATGCGTGGCCTTTTTAGCTAAATAAACTTCTTGCAAAATTAGTAATAAAATAATCTGTCCACACATAATGATTTTACTATTTCTTCCAATTCACTCCAATGATCATTAATGAGCAGGAGTCACATTAAATTTAGATTTTTATTATAAGGCGTTAATTATTCTAGCTAAAAAAAGTAAAGCGCAGTCAGTTGGTCACTGAGTCCAACTTTTACGGTCAATTATTAAGGCAGCTACCAAATTCCCACACACTTTCTTTAGTTTGCTAGCGTGACAAATTTAGAATTTGCAAACTATCCCAGAAATTAACTTTTTACTCTTGCTGCAGCCCAACCCAAATTATTTAATCAAACTAACATATAAAGTTGTCAAATAAATTAAATTAGTCCGTAAAATAAAATAATAATTAGTACGTGTTAAAGTTGGAGGCACGTCGTAGGAAGTGAAATTCCTTTGAATGAAAGCCAATATTTCACAGTCAGTCATTTATTAGACAGTTTGATTTTATTTGATGGCATAATAACCCAAAGAAGTCATAGTCTTCGTTTATCTTCAAACATCTCCTAATGAATGGGATGAACTCATTAATATTTTAATTAGCCATTTGTATGCATGCATCATTTAGCTTCAATGAATGGACCAATTCTCAAACTTTGATTTATTATATGTGTCCGAGCATGTTAATTGTCATTTTGATTTAATCACTTTCTTTCTTCTTGCTACCGTTTACATTAATTAATTATTATCATTTGACAACTAACATGATTTAACTATGTGTTTAACGTTTTAGGAACGCTAGAAATTCACGGAGATGTCACCCGAGATATAATTCTCAGCTTGCGAGACACAAAAGCTCCCGTCCAAATTGAGCCTGGGACAAAGAACGTCACACTGACGAGGAAACTGGACAGGGAAGGAATTGACGGACCAAGTTCCTTTTCCTTTACCATACTTTGCGACAAAAGGAATAATAATGAACCGGTATGACTACATATTATTTAATAAGTAGTTTTTTTATTAGAGCGGAATTAACAAATGAGTCTTGATTTGACAGGACAACCAACATTCATATAAATTACAATTTGCATGCTGATTGTTATGTATCATGTAATTTTTGTCCCTTTTGTACCATGACGTAACCTAAAGTACTTGTTATACGCAAGTTCCGTTGTTTTGTCATCATAATTGAAGCAGTTTGAAAATTCTGTTCTGTTGTGTGAGCAATTTGCCACCCTTCTTTATATACTCATACTTATCTGAAGGTGTGCCGTTAACTACCAAATTCAAATGATATTTTGGGTTTGAATTGTGGAAACGAGTGAGTAGGCAAGATGCAGATGAAGATGTGAGAAAAAATCTAGGAATAAAAGTATCATCTCTTATTAGATTACAAAAGAGACAATGTCAAAATTCAAGATATGCAATGCGAATTGTAGTAGTACATTAAGATTGTTGGATAACATGTTTTATTCCGTCCTGTCATTCACATTTTTATTAAAAAATTTAAGACCCTTTCCTCTGTCATCAGATCTACATTAATTTTTTCTCAATTACCGTTGGAAATTACAAGAATCCAATTTGTTCATTCATGCACAATTATTTCGTTAATACAAAGGAATTTAAAGTGTATGAGATTGCCTATGCCTAATGAACAATGGCAATGGAAATAATTTGCAAGTACTGTTTTAAATTGTGAATGAACATGATCCCACTAATTTTTATAAATTTTCAAGACAATGAGTAAAGCTAAATAATTTAAATTTAAATTACATGTTTTATAGAGCATGAGCTAAAAGACAACCATTAAGCGACTTATCAATCCGCTAATTCTTCGTTTCAATTTGGAACTATTTACAAGTTTATGATTTTTCTGTTTAATAGCTTTTGCACAGGAAAAGCCAAAATTTTTCACATGATTTAAGGATTTTTGCATCGCATTTATCCAAATTGTAAGCAAATACAAGAAAAAAATAGATTTTCGTTTGTTTTCAGGTGATTTTGGGTCACTGCTTGAAACTTGACACAAACGAATGACAGAAAAGGATGTTTAGGCTTAGGCATGTGGCACTCTGAAACAAATGCATGAGAATTTTTCAATTTTATGCGATTTTCAGTTTGACAAATTTTAAGAGAGGGGAGACGCATCCTTGGCTGACTTCCTTGAAGCGCTTTAGTTTTTTCATACCTGTCACTCCTTTAATTCGCGTTTTCAAAGTGGACACCGACACAAACCATTAAATCAATAGTTTTGCATCTTTCGCAATGGTAAATTGCCGAGCTGTCATTTAACAAATTAACTTTGCATACAAACATATGAATACATATCGCGCATCTTCTTTTCACTTTGTGGAAATTTAATGGATTGTCAAAAATCAAAATTGGGGACATTTTAGAACTTTGATTTTGTCTTAGTCGTCAGTCCTTGAGGCAAATTCTGCTTACAATTAATTGGCTTAGATGAATATGAAAAATGATTTTATTACGATGAGTAATTACGAAAATTTTAAATCGGAACAAAAGAATTTTACGAAAATGAATAATCATCCATGTATTTGCTAATTTTTTGCTAATTTGTGCTTTTGTTATATTTCAGAGTATTCAAATTCCTGTGAATCTGCGAGTGAAAGATGTCAATGAAAAGGTACGAATATAAAAGAAAACTGTCACATGTGAATGAATTATATGGACATGCAAAAAGTAGCTTTAATTTGTTGTCATTTTATTAACAAGTGTGAAGTAATCAATCATGAGTTGACTGGCAGATTTAATTATTATTTAATTTGTCTCAGTTACAAACACAAAGAAAGTACACACATGAATGAAACAAATTGCAATTAATTACGAAAATTAGCAAATAATTTGTCTTCCTTTGTCTTTTACAGCCAAAAATCGTCAATGCCCCATTTAAAATCAACGTTTCTGAACAAACTCTGCCAGGATCCTCAATATTGAGCAACATAAAGGCCAGTGATCTGGATCAACCAGGACCTTATTCCACCCTCACGTTTTCCGCATTAGACTCTCAGGGAAAGCCATCGGTATGGATTTTTAATTTAAACTTCTTCCTAAATAATTATTCATTCTGTGGTTTGTTTTGGTTTCAATTCAAATCAACTTTTCACTCCTCTGCAAAACTTGTGGCTGACCATAATACAGTACAGTTGCGGATTTTAATGGAGAATTCACGTTTGTAATTTATAGAATAATGAAAATGACACATCTTCTTGGGAATGAAAGAGAAAAAAGTTGATGCAATTGCTGCCATTATAACTATTCTACCTGTCAGACAAAACTTGTTAGTTTGCTCGAGATTTCTTTGCTTTGCTTGTTAAACTGTTGTGTGCCATATTATTTAGAAAGAGGGTGGAGACCATAATATATAAACAGTAAAAACTTTATCCCACGAATTACAATTGGACTTGAGACAGTAGTTTCTCAATGAAAATGAGAATCATGGGCAATTTCCTCTTCTCAATTTTGAGTTCGTCTTCGGTTGTCACTGTTGGCTAAGTAGTTAGGTCGCATATGAATGGAGCATAATTCCCACCGAATTACACACGCCTTCTTAATTCTTGTTTGTTCCATTCTGAACATTTCCCTTCAAATTCTCATGTTTAATGAAATCAAACGTGCTCTTGACTTGCATTTTCTGTACTTGATGATTTGTAATTTTTAAAAATATTATTTCCCTTTTATAGAAATTAGTCACATTTACCGGACAAGGACAGGAAGGGAGACTGATTCTTATTAAGCCTTTGGATTATGAAACGCAGCCAAGATTCAATGTAACTCTTCGAGTGAGTGACAGTGGAATTCCTCCCTTGCACAGTGATCACTTTCTCCAGATCTTTGTCCTGGATGCAGACGATCAAAATCCTCGGTAATCTCATCATATTTGGTTGGTATTTATGAGAAATTGATTTATTTTATTGACTCGCAGATTTCAGCATGTATCCTATTCATCGATACTGCCGAAAAATCCTAGAGGCGGTGCAGCGCTTGAAATCGAACCGGAGCCAATATATGCATTCGATCAAGACACATTGAATGCTCCAATCATCTATTCAATTTCTCAGGGTATGTGTAATTACAACTATTTTAAAAAGTCATTACATTTTCTTAATCGCTATTGATCGGTAATAATCCGTAGATTAAAAATGTTTTATTTTTATAACGATATGACAAATCAGAAACCGTAAATCAGCGGAGGCAAGCAAAAGACGAGGGTACATAGTGTCTCTTTTCTAAGGCTCTTTGTGATCTACTTGGTTTTGCTATTCTTTTGTTAGGATTGATGTGATTTTGATATTCTTCCAAGTTTACGGTCTCGTGGGTAAACAGTAATTCTTGTTCATTCACAAACTTCTTAGAGGAAGGAATCAGTTCATAAATGAAAACTCATGACACGATCCGATCCAATGCATATATAGTTGGAATTAAACGTGCATGTCCTCCCACAGACAAAGTCTTTTAAAAAGAAAAGTCAATGGTAAATTAAACGTGTTCGACTGAATTGCATTCATTGCATTTTTTAAATGTTTTTTGACAGCTTTTGTGCTCAAGTTTAATTGACTCGATACAAGAATTAGTCCTTACATGATTTTAAAAATTACACCTAAAATTAGATGACACTTGTTTTCATCTCGTTATAACATAATCAGAAATTAAAACTCATTGCAAAACCACAAAACCGTTTGCTCTTCACGTTTCACTGTTTTTAGATCAAGTTGATGGCAGAAAAATAGATTTTCCTTAATTTTTGCCCCAAAAATAATGTCAACTTTTAAATAACAGTACCGGAAATAACTAAATTATTATTGTTTGGTGGGAATTTCTTTAAATCCTGGTTAGTTAGATTACTTATTAAAAAGTTACTTCCTCAAGAGTTATTTATAAATTGTTTGCAAATTGACATTTCATTTGATAAAATTATGCTACTACCGCAGGCCATGCTGTTTAACATGTACAAACGTCAATTTGATTAATGTCTTGCTTTGAATATGTCACATATCTTATCTTCTATCTTTGGTATCATTTACTTTAGCAGTGGTTGTCTTAAATAAAGAGACGCATTAAAAAGGCGTGGAAGGAAGTAACGGTTTTCTCGCAAAATGAGACATCTCTTTCTACATTGCAAAAAGTGCCGAGGTTGTAAAAATGTTGAACGCAGTAGTTAATCTAATTTTTTGGTCTTAATTCCATCACGTATCATTATTACACAAAATTTATTCAAACCTAAATCTTCTCACTTATGTATATGTACCACGATTTGACAAAGTGACATGGAATTGTGACGCTTATTAGGCCGAGAAATCGAAAGCGTGTTTTAGATTTAAAACTATTCCTGAATGAAATAATTTATTTAGCCTTGTCATTGGATCTAACTAATAAATGTATAAAATGAAACATGAGGCTGAAATTGAAATTAAAAAATTCAAATGAGAGTTGTAATGTGTATACTAACAAAACAATGGCTTTGTTTTTCATGTTCTTCAATTTCCAACATCACGACTGAATTCTGAATTGAAAATGCAACAATAAATGTTACTGCTGCTGCTGCTTTATAAAATGAAGGACGAGCGGAATCTCAGTTTTTTAGAATCGACCCCTTAATGGGACGTATCACGCTTGCTCGTGACATACCCGAGGATCAATTAAACCAACCAATTACCCTAGTCTTGAAAGTAATGCCAAGTTTCATTTTCATGCTTTTTAATTACAATTAAACTTTTAAAATTTTATTGTCCCCAATAATTCTTCTCTTTTGTCAGGCTGAACAGCGAGACAATCCTGATCGTTATGCCATTTCCACGCTAAACGTTGGGAAACAGGGGAATACAAATGCTCCGCTGCATTTTGTCCAATCCGAATTTCTAGTTAGTGTACCTGAAAATGCTCCGACGGGATCAATTCTGTTTACAGCCCTCACTTCAAGGCCCACGGATAAAAGATTAAGGTTTGGAGTTGAAGGGGATTCTCAAGGCTTCTTCCAAATTGGTCCAATGGGACAACTTTCACTAAAGAAGCCACTGGATTTCGAAGTTAGCCAAAGACACGTTATAAAACTTTGGGTAACGGATGGCTTTCAGGTATGTTTCTAAATATCATTCTGTTGTTGAGCGTTTTATGGAATTTTGATATTCTTCTAGAATTCAACTGCAACCGGAATCATAAATACATTAAACGTTAACGATTGGTAAAATTCACTTAACACATCATTAATTTATGGTTGCAGTTCAATTGTTAATATTGTTTTTCATAGGGCACCAAGATTCCGTCAATCTCTTTACGAGTTCAATGTCTCATCGGATAAATTGGCAAGAGGGGCTGCATTTGGTCAAATAGAAGTTGCGGATGGGGATGTGGGGGATAAACTTACTCTCGAGATTAAAAACTCTGATTCAATTCAAGTTGATGAAAATGGACAACTTTTCTTGAGAAACAAGACTGTAGTTAAAAGAGAAATGATGTTCATTGTGGTTGCGACGGACAGCGGTCAGCCTCCGCACGAGGCCTTTGTCCCTGTCCTCCTCCGACTAACAGACATGCCACAAAAGAGCGATGACATTTTTCTGCAGTCGGAAATGGATATTAAAATCATTATAATTGCAGCATTTGCTATAACTGTTTTGGGACTTGTCATTGGAATTCTTTTGTATTTCGGCTACTGCAGGTTAATATAATATATACTAATTTTTAAATTGACCAAGTGAAATAAACAATCAAATCATTTTTAGGAAACGAAGAAAAATTGAAACGGAGAATTTTCACAAGCGAGTCCTGGAAAGGAATATCAGTAATCCATTAGCAATTCATAAGCTACACCCAGGAACATTAAGACGATCAAATAAAATCCGTCAAGTGATGAATATAACTTCCCCAATGGGCTATTCGACAGACACTCGAGGACTGACCCCAGTGGACCCTATTTCAAGTAATGGGATGATGCATTCGAGGCCAAAGAACGTTACGTGGTCACCCAAAGTTGTCCAAAGGATTGCTCACACTCCAGCACCTCCCGCACGAAGTGAAAATACACGCGTCACCACGGTCAAAAGTCATGGGATGAATGGACATGCAAATGGCCACGTCAACGGATTTGGTCCAAGTGGCAGAGGTCTTGAGTTGGACCCTGACACGAGCGTCACTCCCTTAGAGACTTATCGCTCTCATGCTAATGGAAGACATCCAAACAATAATTCTCCTTCACAGCACTCCCCAAATGATACAATGCACTCTAATACATCTTTAACTCTGTACTTTTAACAGTTTTCATAATTGATGTCTTCTAATTATCTTTTGGTTAATAATTCAAACCCCTCTTTTTAGTCGTGATAGGCTGAAAAAAATGCAACGAATTTTAACACTTTTATACATTTTCATAAAAATATTTTAAACAGATAAATTTAGATAGATTTAGCTTTTGTATTGATGATGTGAAAGTCTTTAGTCTATTTGTATAAATGCTAATAAATGGTGACTGTACGAAATGGATTTTCATGTGATTCATTTAATTGTTATATCTGTAATTTATGGTATGCGGAAGTGGAGCAAAATTTCATATTCATATTCATCATCTAACTTGGAGGAATAAGAAGCCATTAGTTTAAAAGCCTGGACAAGAAACCACTTGGGTTGCATGTCAGTTCATCAGATTACAATGTTCGTGCAACAATAAAAACTGCATAATATAACGTTTTTTGTGGTAATTTGTGCATGAAAAACAAGAAGGAAATGCATACACGTATATGGACGGATCTCTCGAATGTTTGGTTATATATTTACGCGTTGGAGAGTAACTTTGCCATGATTCAGCCGGGACTGATTTTATCATCATTCGTTGCCAGAAATCATTGCACATTGCAGCATTTGCAGCTACATAAAATATTGACATGTCAGAAACTTGAAGTTGCAAACCAAAGAAATGGAAGCCAAGAAAAAGGTGAGAACTTTTTAAAACATTGATAAAAGAGTTGCACATAATTTACAACTCTGTATCTGATAACATGTCATCACTTGTTTACTTTTGTTTGATAAGCAAAGGAAGGGGAGATTAATTTGCATTACTCATATGTATCGGGGTTAATGAAATCACTCCAGAGTTTACAAATCATGTTAGTCACGTTTTGTCCGTGAGCCAAGTGACAAGTGACTTTGCTTTAAAGGTTCGAAAACTTGTGTTATTTCACTAATTTACGAAAATGACAAAAGAAGTAAAACTCATGCCAATAGTGGAGAAAAGACAGTCTATTGTATCTCTTTCTAAAGTAATTAAGAAAACGCTCATGGAATTTAGTTGTCTTTGATTTGATCGGAACTAATTGATAATTGCTAATTTAATTTTGGTTATTGCCAAGGTTGACCAGGATGGGGATGGACACGTTGATGCCCAAGAACTCAAGCAATTCTTGCCACACGTACCCGAAGACGAGGTGGAGACAGCGCTGAGTAAAGCGGATAGAAATCGCGATGGCAAATTGGATCGACATGAATTCAGACATCTTGTAATATTTTACTTCCTCAATAATAACTGAGGATTATTTGTGACGATGTATTTTTTATAGATGGAAAAAAGGGCGTTTCATTTCGCTCGAATGGTCGTGCTGCCGAGAAATGAACGAAGGGCACAAGACGAAGTTGATGGCGCTTACGAAGACAGATATTCATGCTGTCCCCCTCCAATATTTATGCTATCCATCAGCATAACAATTGTAATGCTAATTAAAACATAAGATTATTGTTATAATCTTCTCTTCCTATTTAGATTGGGATATTCATCTATCACACAAATGAATTGGTCAAAGAAAAAGGGTGGATCATGGGAATCAACGGACCGCCGCCCATCAACTCCGTCCTCATCTACAACCCTTTCAAACGCTACGAGGTCTGGCGTTTTATAACCTACATGTTTGTCCACTCCGGCTGGATGCATATCACTAGCAACGTCATAATGCAGCTATTTCTCGGCATCCTTTTGGAAATGGTTCACAAATGGTGGAGAGTGGGCTTGGTATATTTTGCGGGGGTAATCGCCGGCTCGCTAGCCACTTCCCTTTCAGACCCTCGAGTATTTCTTGCGGGGGCTTCTGGGGGCGTGTACGCTTTAATTACAGCCCATATGGCTACAGTGATAATGAACTGGAAGGAAATGGAGATGCCTTGGGTCCAAGTGATTTCCTTCACTGCATTTTCCGTGATGGATGTGGGGACAGCCCTCTATTATCGATATGTAGCTGAAGAAGACCAGAAAATTGGATACGTCGCCCATTTGGGTGGTTCCTTGGCTGGTCTCCTCGTCGGGATTTATGTTCTCAAGAACATTAAAAGAACTAAATGGGAAGATTATTTGTGGTGGGCAATGCTCGTCCTCAGCGTCCTTTTGTTTACTTTCACCATTTGCTGGAACGTTTTTTACACTGATTACTTTCCCCCACCGAGATACGATTAAGTTATATATTTTGCAGTGTTATATTTAGAATAGTCTTCTTTGTACTTTGTTGTCTAGTTTGTAGGTTTATTTGCTCTTAATTGACGCTGTTGTTACTTTCACTGTTCTTACAGCCATGACTTAAATTATGTAATGTTTCACATTTGACATTCCAAAATCATTGCAATATCAATTAAAATGCAAGACTCGATAATTTATGGAAAATTTATAAGAAATAAAAATTCACATTAATTCACATTAATTATTTTGTGATTCATTTTGCGGTATCGAGGATTAAGCTTGATAATAAGTATATAATAACTTTATTGTTGCAATATTTCGGACCAAACAGGTTCCTTCGTCAGGCAGACAAGTATTGATTGATAATTGATAATTGACAAGTATTATTTTGATTGATTTTGTAGCCATATTTTGATAGGCAGACAGGTTGGGACATTTGATGACATGACGCTTTCCGAGTTTTCCATCGCAGCCTGTTTTCGCAAGTTCATTGGCCGAGAAAAACAAAATATTTCATTTTCCTGAACCAAGAACCAAAACATTCAAGATCAATTTTGTTATTCACTGAAAAAAAATCAAGATGGAACAAACTTTCACGGTGGCGTCTGGCGACTTTGTCGACACAGCATCAACGTCAAAAACCCCAAGCGTGGGTGAAGGCGGAAGGGTCCGTCAGTTGACGATGGCGGATGTGGACAGTGTCCAAGGATTCGACCCACGAAGGGCTCCTAAAGAAGAAGTAAAACCTTGGTACGGAATAAAAGAACCGGTTGTGTTTAGAATATTTAATGTGCTCATTTAAATGTCCTTATACAGGGAAGAGTGGGATTTGAAGCGAGATTTCGAGATAGGGAATCCCTTAGCAGAAGGACAATTCGGTCATGTCTACATCGCAAGGACAAAAAGAGAAAAATTTGTGGTCGCGTTAAAAGTGATTCATGCCAAACAAATTGAAGAAGATGAACTTTCGACGCAGATTAATCGTGAGATTGAGATTCATGCTGATTTAGAGTATGTACGAAAATATTTGAACTAACTCTTTTGGGTATTTATTCATTTTTAATATTTTCTAGTCATGAAAATATCATTAAACTGTATGGCAACTTCCAGGATGTGGATAAACTCGTCTTTGTTTTGGAGTATGCTCCCGGGGGCGACGTCTATACGGAATTAATGGCTCAAACGCAAAAAAGATTCGATAACGAAAGGTGAGATTTCATATAAAATGCTCGCAAACAGCCCAACAAAAATCTTTTTTTTTTTCAGGTCCGCAACTTACATTTACCAGCTGACCAATGCTCTGGAATATCTCCACGAGAGAGGCATTATACATCGTGACATGTATGTCTAAAATTATAATATCTTTAATTTTTAAATTAAAAAACAAATTTGTAGCAAACCCGAGAATCTACTTCTTGGGGCTTGGGGGGAGATTAAAATGGCTGATTTTGGGTGGTCCATTAAAACTTGTGGATCAAGTGTTAGTCTCAATCGAAAAACATTATGTGGCACTTTGGAGTATTTGGCTCCGGAAATGATTCAGCTGGCAAAAGATGGTACGGGAGCATATGACAAATCGGTAACTATTAATTACTAATTAATCATTTACATGAAAACTACTCTTTTACTTATTGGCTTTAAATTATGCTATTTTAGATTGATTTATGGTGCCTTGGGGTTTTGGCTTTTGAATTCTTAGTCGGTAAGCCTCCATTTGAGAGTGAGACCACAGAGACCGATGCTAGGATGCGTAAGAAGAAGATGTACGGACGAATACAAGCTATGAAATTTGAATTCCCAACTTGGATTTGTTCTGACGCACAGGATTTTATCAGAAAGGTTATATTAAACAAATAATTTATTCTTTTGGAAATGAGAATTTAAATTAATTTAAAAAAAAACGAACTTCCAGCTTTTGACCGATCCTAAAACACGGATGTCACTCAGTTCTGCAAAGACACACGATTGGTGTCTTCTAAACAAGTCTCACGAGAAAAAGTTGATTCCAATGTTTGATGAACTTGCCCATCTGGTGCCAGAGATGCGAGCTCGTTATGATGAAGCTCAAAAGCTTCAAGAAGGAGAAGAAGGATTAATTAATTAAATTAATTAAGGATTAATTAAAATTAATTATTATGTTTCAAGTATTTTTTTACTTCTGTAAATTCATCAGTTTAAAAATTGTATGCAAAAAAAGCGTGTTTATGTTTTGATTTTTAAATAAAAACTCGTGAAAATTTAATTAAAAGTTGACAATTTTTATTTCCAAACGTTATTTTGTTAGTAAAAAAATATAAAACTAGTCTAGCACTTTCCCAGCTAAATAAATTAAATTATCACAATTTCAAGAGTATCAAAGCTGTTGCTACAATTGCAACAAATCCTGTATTGGGTTGCAAATTTTGTGGGCTTTCGCTATTTGCATAAGCTTCTGAAACAGCCCCGGAATCAAGATTCTCACAACTATTTTCGTGTAACAAATCTTGAACCTGTTCCAGGCTCAGTTTTGTGGGGTCCTTAAGGGCACTTTCCTCTGAGGACAAATTTGGAATGAGACAGAATTTTGTAGCACCAGAGTTTAATTTGATTTCTGCTGCTCGAAGATGATAGCCAAACATTTCCCCTGAAAGCACGCCATCAGGAGATAAGACCAAAAGCAAGAATCCCAAAATGTCCTTTTTAGACGTCACTCGCCATCTGAGGATAACAGAAAACGTTTATTTCCAATTATTTTCAATTTCTTACAATGATTCTTTGCTCACTTTATTTGCAGCGTGTTTCCGCTCTGCTTCCAATTTTTGATGCTTAGATCCTCCTCCCTCACTATTTTGGGGGCCAAGGGATCCTCTTTGTAATCACAGATCAATTCATCTTCTCCGACTTCACTTGCAAGCACCTTTTGACCTCTCTTAAAACATTCCATTCCCTCCCAGTCAGTAAATACTGCAGTGGCATTTTGAGAAATTAGTTCCCGCCTAGCGCCCTTAAAGTATCGGGACAATTCCACTAGACGACAGTCGCACGCCAGAGGATTTCCATTTGTCAAAATCCTACCACCCGTATTTTTTATCAGAGATATAAAATCGGGCTGGAAATGAGGTAGTTTGTTTCCTCCCACATTTAAAAGCCTTAAATATTGAAAAAAACATAAGTTTTGTTTTGAACAATTAATTATTTAAACTAATTAATTACTTTAAATTCAACGGAGGGACTTTTCTCAATTGATTCCCTTGTAAGTTCAACTCTTCTAAACCTTTTCCTGGGCCGACCATTTCCGTCCTGAGAGATCCCAACATATTCCAGCCCAAATCCAGAACCTTTAACAGCGTTAAATTCCCCAGCACATTTACCCTCACATCCGAAATTGAATTATGACTGAGGTCCAAAAGTTCCAAGGTCCGAGTGCCTTTTAAAAATTCTCGATTGATCCCAACTATTCTGTTATGACTCAGATTTAATGCAGAGAGTTTGTAGTTTGTCCATTGGCCCTGGGGCAATGAGTGGGAATGGAGCCCTTGAATTAAATTGTGACTGAGGTCAAGGGTCTCGAGAGACAAGCAATCGTCAAAAAGAGAGTTTGTCCCATTGTCCACTCGTTGGATCTCGTTATGGGAGAGATTGAGCGTCCTAAGAGCCACTAGATTTGAAAATGCTCCCGCGGAAATTGAGGACAACGAATTAGAATTAAGATCAAGATGAAGTAGTTGGAGAAGACCGTCAAATGCTCTGTATGGAAAAAAATGTTTGTTTTTTACTGATAATAATTTTCAACCAAATTCAAATTTACCTGGGCACAATGTTAGAAATATTGTTATTTCCTAAAAATAGCCTAAATACAACGGGTAGCCTTCCGAAAGCTCCTTTCTCAATAATACTGATATTGTTATTCGACAGGTCAATTTGCTGACAGGTTTGGAGATCCTGAAGGGCTTCTTG